>JAHTLZ010000010.1:67425928-67463392 GCA_023846285.1 Phrynocephalus versicolor
CTGGTCTTAAGGTCTTCTCTCTCCTACCAGTTGCTTTCTCCTTCCAGATGTTGGATGTCACCATGATTACACTAACTTTGAATGTTCCATCTAGAAAAATGAACTTATTTGCCTCAAAACAAATACCCAGTTCTTCAGCCAGCATCTGCCATCCTATACTGTGTTTATTTCTCCACTCATTGTACCCTTAATGGTCAGCAGTAACAATCTGCACTGTTTCCTGCTACGTGATAGATGGCGCAGTAGACAAATCCAATAAATAAATAAATAAATAAATAAATAAATAAATAAATAAATAAATAATCTGAAAGACACTTCCTGCATTTTGAATGTTATGATTTCTTGATCTTTGTTCATAAAGATTTCTTCATTGACCTCCCTCTCAGTCCAAGAAATTCTTAGTTCTAAATCCACATTTCAAATGTTTCTGGCGGTTGTTGTTTTTTTTAAGGAGTTTGCATTAAAAGGTGCTTGGGCCATTTCTGCTCTGACTTTCATTGTGTGACTGTGTTCATTCAACCAAATATCAAGCACTTATGTCTGACAGCATGTTGAAAACTTCAAATCTTTAGTTGCAACTTCTGGGTTATATTATTTCCTCCATTAATGATGAACTTTATATTCTTAGCATTCATTCTTAGGCCAAGGTTTTTTTTTACTGACTTTTTGATGAATCTTCATAAGAAATCTAAACTGTCCGGTAGCAATGCTTGATTGTTACATATCATATTGATCATTCCTACATTGAGAATTATATCATCATTTGCATCAGCAACTGCTTCTCTAGAGTTGCTCTCAGAGCTCAAAATGAAAACCAGTAGCAACAGTATACATTCCAGGTCTATTGCTTACTCACTTACTGTATCTCCATAGCCTTTTGTAATCAGTTCTTTAACTTTCATAGGTGCATTTAGCTGCCAATATAAATTGAATCAGGACATTTGCATAGCAATACAGTAACTCCATCAAAGACTTGATTATAGTCATTACCAAAGGCATCCAAGTCCATGTTCCTATCACATAAGTTCTCCCTGAGTACAAAGAGACATGATAGTGCTCCTGTGATTCCAAAACTTCCTCTGAATTCAGACTGTGTCGCCTTCATTTTATCGGTGCCTCTTGAAAAATTTGCAATATGTTATTTTCTTTTTAAAAAAAAAAAACTTTAACCTTATGCAGTTGGCTCATTAAGCTTATTCTTCCATAGGTACTATAAGCCTTGGCACTCCAATCACTTCCCCTCTCCTCTTTTCTTCTTTGTACTCCCAAGAGAACTGTATAACAATGCAGCTAGAGATCAACGATCCAAAAAACCCAGCGGGGCATTGATTCTAATAAACAAAAGAAATGTCTTGTTCCAGGACCACATGCAGCCAGCTTGTAGCAAGCACCCTACAGCAGTCTGGGACGGTCGAGCACAGGACTGCATCAAGCCATTAAATCAAGGAATCAGACCTAACTGATGCTGAAAGCATCCTGCCAGAAATGGCACTTCATGAGGAAATAAAATGTCTTGAAAGTCATTCCTGAAGTAAGAACAAATAAATGACCTCTACTCTGTTTTTAGAAGATGGAAAAGGTTTGTTTTTCTCCTGATGAGGGACCATTTTAGCTGGAAATGTCCTATTAGTACATTATATCTTGAATTGCACACAGTAAAACTCTGATGTACAGAAAAACCACTGTCTCCTTTGGGTGGATGGGGCATTTTGAGCAATGTCATTGGTAGACTAGGTGTTTGACAACTTGAGCATGGTTTTTTTTTATCTCAGTGATGACTTGTATTTTGTTTGCCACCTTAGGTAGACATGGCTTAGGAAGATGGAGGTATGCATGTTTAAATTAGGAATACAGAAAATCAGCAATCACAGATTCATGCAGTCTATGGCAACCAAGTGTAGAGCAATCAAATGGTGAACAGGGAAGTATGTGAACTAACCTTGCCTTTCAGTTTCCTGAACAGATCTGCAGGATGACACTTTAAAGCCAGAAGTGGTTGCAGCCTGATTCCCAGAAAAACATCCCTGCAGCTGGCACTATTCTCCGAAAGACAAGGTTTCCGATGACTAGAAAAGCAGAAGATAACAATAGCATTCAATGCTGACATTTACTGATGACATGGAGTGCACAAGAAATCCTGTTTTGGACTCAGACAGAATGTGACTGCTTAATGGATGATGGGTATGTAAGAGCTGTTAAGGGGGGAAAAAGATGTTATTAAGTAAGTAGACAGAAGGGAGTCAGCTGTGCTAATGGACAGCCTCAGAATACCAAAGGAAAACAAGAGCCAATTGAATAATATATTGTGTTAGCAGAGACGCACTGGCAATCCAGACCTCCAGTATAAAATGGAGATCAATCAGTGGGGTGTAATGGGAAAGAATTATGTGTGGATCAGTGAAGACAGTAGGAAGCCTTTTGGACTCCAGCCACCTTCCCCTGAAGACTCCTCAATGTTTCCAAAGAAGTATTTGTCATAATAATATGTAGAATTGACAAAATATATGTAATGTATATTAAACAGATTGGAAAGACAATTTATAAAATGGAGTCAGTAAAAAATGCAGTGTCATGATGTTAGCCAGAAGTGCAAGGAATTAGAAATCACTAGCAGGTTAAGTGATTTAGCACAGGTGGAATAGTTAATGGCATCATGGTGTGTCAGAATGTGATTGGTTAAAATCATGTCTGATGGGGTCTAAATGTGTATAAAAGAACTAGCTGTAATAATGTCAAATTGGGACTGTTTATGGTGAGAAACAGTACCCCACACTCTGTTGATTTGTATATACTATATATGTTATTGCTTGGTGTTATGCTGTATATTTGTTGTATATATTCAATATAAGTGTTTTATTCTAAGTCATGTTTCTTTGTCTCTCTGTTTCTAAGTTCTGATAATACTTATAACAATTATCTACACTTTATCTACATGCTACTGCTGCTAAGCTCATATTTTCTCTGCTGTACTCATGTGTGTATTGACATTTTTCATAATCCCTCAATTATTGTTTGATAGTATCAATCTTTAATCGGATTCTCAAAGTGTTCTTTCATTTTTGGCACAAACTCTCTACTGCTCTCCTCCCACCTCTCGTTTCTTTTGCATATGGATTTTATTTTGCCCATGTCAAAATAAAACAGGCTCAAAAGGAAAACACAGCAGATCCTACAGAGCACCATAAGGACTAGCAACTCTTACTTTTGCAAAGAACTGTTTTTGCATAACTGTTTCCTCAGAATCAGTGTGTTAATAATGCTTGCCCAAATGGTAGGTTTAAACACATGGTACTCTCTTATGGTGCCCCTAGGGCTGAAAATTGCAGTTGGTTCAAGGGAAAGAATTTTCAAACTTCTGGTAAACAGTACTGCTTTGCAAAGCAAAAGTGTTCTTCTTATATATCACCCTGTTGCACTTAACCCACTCTCTGGGAGTAATTATGCAGGCTATACATTGTCCACCCCCCAGTGAGCTGGGTACTCATTTTACTGACTTCGGAAGCTGAGTCAACCATGAGTCAGCTACAAGGGACTGAACCCAAGGTTGTGAGCACTGTTACAGCTGCAATACTGTGGTTGAACCACTGCACCATGAGGCTCTTTGCCTACATAACCAGACCGTGGTAGCAATGGTAAAAGCTGTCATGAGAATGGGGGCAGGGGGCTTTTCTCAGTGCATTCCTTGACCTACTGAGCCTCTACTCTAGTGGTTGCCTGGGAATAAGTACCACTTTTCTCAGACCTAAAAGATTATCCTCAAGTTTCAAACCTAAATTCAATGTAGAGGAGAGCCGGAGAGCATGTGCAATTCCCTCATGTTCATTATTAGAGATGGGCACGACTCAGGAAAAAAACTTCATTTTTGTTTTCTTTTTCGGCTAGGGTCCGAGTCGTTTCGTTTCCGTTTTCGCGAAAAATCGGAAAAAATTAGTCGTTTCGTTTTTCGTTTTTTTCGTTATCGTTATACTGGTTTTTTTTGGGGGGGGTAGCGGGCTCCTGGAGGCACCTCTGTGGGGTGGGTGCCTCCGCCGGCCCGCTATAAAGGAAGGGACAGCAGCAGCAGGCTCCAAGAGACCCCTCAACATGGGGGTCTCCCATCCTCACCTGCTGCTGCTGCAAAATGGCATGCACAACCATATGGTTATGCATACCATTTGCAGGCAGAGTGAGACCTGCTCGAGTACTTGATACCCTGGTACGAGCGTGTCGCCAGCCATTTGCAGGCCAGGCAGTGCCACTGCACCTGCTCAAGCACCTTGTCCCACGAGCGGGTCGCACCTGCCATGTCCCACAAAGAAGGGAATCGTACTTGCGTGTGTAGTGCAATGCAAGTCGATCTGGCTATGGGCTAAGGTGGATTAGGGTTAGGGCTAGGGTTAGGCTAATGACGGGTAAGGTTATGGTGGGCTATTGGGTTGCACCTCTGGGTGCCTCTCTGACCCACTAAGAAGACAGTCTGTGACGTATGGGTAAGGAGTCAAGGATTAGGGTTAGCGGGTTAGGGGGCTAGGGCAAGTTTTAGGGGGCTTTTTGGCACATCCCAGAAGTCTCAGTGGCCAAGTGGCCATGCGATTGGTGAGATGGCTCCAAAAATTTGCATGGTCGTCCCCTCCCACATGGCTGGCCAGGCCACTGGGCCAGCCCATCATTGCACACTGCGCAGGTGTAAAATAAAATAAAATAAAATAAAATCAATGGAGGACACAGGAGGAGAGGAGAGACATTTTGTTGCAAGAAAAAAACCACTGCTACTGTGAAAAATCTGGCAGTTCATACATTTCTGCGTGTTTCTGTTGTGCTTGTGTGTTTTTGGACCACGATTTCAAAAACAATATTGCATTCGCCGCCCCATTTTCGATCCCCCGCCCGCACCGCATGGCATGGCAACGAGGCGACTCGAGTCCGGCTGCCCAGGACGGGGGAAGCCGGGACACCCCCCTCCAGACCAGAAACCCCCCCTCCGGTAGGTGCCCTACTGAGTGAGTGCCCTTAGTCAAGCGGGCATTTTCCGCCTGCTTTTTGGCCCGGGAATGGGTGGGGGGGGAGACCCGGGGGAGAGTTTAAAAAAGTTTTTTCCTGCGCCGTCCGTGCCGCTTGTGTTAGCGGCGGCCGTCGGCGTCTCGGCGAGAGTGGGCTTTTTGCGAGCCTGCGGCGAGTCCCACCAGACCAGAGCAGCCCAGGACGGAGGGGGGGGGAAGCCGGGACACCCCCCCTCCAGACCAGAAACCCCCCTCCGGTAGGTGCCCTACTGAGTGAGTGCCCTTAGTCAAGCGGGCATTTTCCGCCTGCTTTTTGGCCCGGGAATGGGTGGGGGGGAGACCCGGGGGAGAGTTTAAAAAAGTTTTTTCCTGTGCCGCCCGTGCCGCTTGGTTGCGCTTTGGCGGCCGGCGGCGAGACTGGGCTTTTTGCGGCGGGCGAGTCCCACCACCACACCAGAGCATCCCAGGACGGAGGAGGGGGGGAGGCCGGGCGGGGACCTCCAGAAACCACCCCTCTGGTAGGTGCCCTGAGGCACGGCAGGCATTTTTCCGCCTTTTTGGCCGGGAACCGGGCTTTCTAACTTTTAAAAACTTTTTTTTCTGTGCCGCTTGGCATCGCGCGCGATCGCGCGATGCAAGTAACGAGCACGACAAATCAGACCAAATTGTTCGTTCGTCGGTTCGAGCTCGAAGTCTGGCGGAGTAATTCCCGTTTCCGTTTCCGTAGAGTAACGGAAACGAGTAACGGAAACGGAAACGGAAATACCGCTAAGTCGTGCCCATCTCTATTCATTATACAGACATCTTGTTAGTTTGATATTCAATGTTAAAATTAAACCCTATACTACATGTCTTTGGGATGGAGTTGAGATGTCACCCTGTGGTTTCACAAGCCAGGTGTGAAGCATTACATTGGAACACTGAAGCTATTTACTTGAGATAAACTCAACTTGTTGTGAAACTGTGTTTGTAAGGCTTTGGTTTGAGAATCAATACGGAGCACTGTGAGATTTTGCAGACCACCAAATCCAGTCTTGTCTCCTAGAAACTGAGTGATTCCTAGGAAGCAATTGATTTCAGATGTGGTGGTACATATCACCAAAGGGAGAAAACATCAACAAAAAGAAATGAAAATGTGAACAGTTTACAGCAGCTCAATGGTCTGTGGGGAATATTATTGACTCAATAGCAAAACAAAGAAATAAATCCCAAATTTGATATAAATTGGTATTGTAGAGCTTCACCCTCATCTTTGTTGTCACAAATATAAAAATGGTGCAGGCAACGTGGTTGATTGAATCATACCATCAGAGACCCTTTCCCATCTTCTGTGTCTAACTGGCAAGATTAGGAATGATTTTTAAATTGTTACAGCTGTCGTTGTGGTACTTAAGCACACGTATCCTTTCTCCCTTAATTGATGCCACATGTATGTGACAAGACATGATGGATGAAATGACATTGCATGGGCTGTGATATACTGCATGCAACAATATGAGAAATGGCACTTTGCGAATGATTTCTTGGAGTGTGTTTGTTCTAATTTGGAGCAGTTACCTCTGAGCAGTAAATATATGGTGTTTTCTGTTGGATATGGATGTCCCAGAAGTCTTTGATAATGATTGTGGGAATACTGCTCTTGTTGCAAGACACTGACATCTCGTCAAAAAACAGTATATCTTTTCCAGAGGTGGTTAGTCTGGATCGCTCTATACTCTTCCTCAGTATAGTTCCTCCAATCCAGGGGTGCCCAAACTTTTTGTAAGGAGGGCCAGATTTGGTGGCTGAAAATGTGTCAGGGGCCAGTTGCTCCCCGACCCTGCCACCCCACTGCAAGCCCCACCCATTGACCCATAAGCCCCACACACTGACCCCTTGCAATCCCAACCCTGCGCAAGCGCGCCTAGCTTCACAAGATTCCTGGTGATGCCGGTGGCGGCGGCCCATACGCGCGCCACCCCGCATGCGCGCCCAGGCCCACAAGCTTCCTGGCAGTGCTGGTGGTGGTGGCCCGCCCCCTCGCCCGCCCACCTAGCCCCACAAGCTTCTGCTCACTGGCTGACCGGCCCGTCCAGCCCCTCAAGCTTCCCTGTGGTGTCAGTGTTGGCGGAAGATTTTTTTTTTTTAAAAAATGGGGCAAAGGAAGGGGAGGGAGGGGCGGGCCAGCCAACCGCGGGCCACTCAGTATGGCCTGACGGGCCAGATTTGGTCCCCGGGCCAGACTTTGGGCAGGCCTGCTCTAATCTGTAAGAGCCCTGGCTGTTTATTCAGGCCATTGTTCATCTTATGAGCCTGTTTCAGACCAGGGTGACATGAGGTCAAAGTGAGTTATAAAATGGAGGACTCGCAACTAGCTTTGCTCAGATTGACAAAGCTATTTGGATGAGCAGTGAAACATTTCAGTCTCTCAATAAAAGAAGTCCAGTTGCCATGATTCAACTTTCAGATATATTATTTGTATGTCGCCTTTCTCCACATTGGGGATCCAAGGAAGTTCATTAATATAATTAAAGTGAAAAATGTTTATAATACTGGACTATACAAAGTTTTAAAAACAACAACTAAACTTTAAAACCCACATAAAATAAGTTTAGAAACATTTTTTAAATTTAAAATTAATAGGTAAAGCATTCCTGAGACTGACTTCTACCGCAAATACTCTAAATAAATAAACATTGCTTAAAAGCCTGCCTGAGTGCAGTCTATATGCAGGACCTTACCAATCAATTAGCATTCTGTTGAGGATGCTGCCTCTTGCTGATCCAAAGAAGTCAATTCCTGTTCAAACAAAAATCCAGGTGTAATTCTAGCGGTGCATACATTTGTATGAGCTTTTGCAGGAATAGCAGCCAAATGGCTGCTGCCAGTATGGTCAGTTCCAAGAGGGTTGTACTAATCTTACTCTTTTTGTGTGTTATTTCAGAGGTTTCATGGCTAATTTGATTGTTGATCTTTGCCTGGTCTGCTGACTATAATGTTAAAATTTATTCACTCTATGAGATGGAGAAAGGGTCTGACGCAGTGTGGGGTGACATCCTCTGTTCCCTTCAGTAAAGCTGGGAAAGATTATCCTCGAGGAGGCTGGGGCCTTGGAGACTTGACAGAAATCAGAATAGACAATTCCAATTGTGGCGTGGTGGATAGAATGATGGGCTAGGATTTTAGAGAACAGGGTTCAAATCCCTGCTTGGCCATGGAAACTCACTGGGGGAGTGGAAATGGTAAGCCCACTCTTAAATATCTCACTTACCTTGAAAGCCCTATTAGTGTAGGTATAGATCAGTTTTGACTTGATGACGCAGAACATAACACACATACAGAGTAGACAACACTGGCTTTGAAGGACCAAGGACAGCTTCACAGAACTGTACATTTTTGTATTTGTTGTAATTGTCCAAGATAAGTATTATGTACCCTTATTTTTGAGTGCTTGGGTTTTTTTTCTGTAAAGGAGGATCACAACTAAATAATATATTATGTTTGCTTAGCATGGCATCTGCTGGTGAGTGTTTTAACACTATCAATGTTCATCCTCATCTTTATTCAGAACATAAACATGAAATCCCTCCCTTTTAAAAAAATCTGGCCAAATAGCTCAGTGAATTTCCCATAGCTTTTATCATCTTCACTTTTCAACTGCTTAACAGCCTTTATCAGCAAATAAAAACCTCCTGCAACAGATGAACAGTGTGATGGAGTAAGCCATAAACACATAAAAGAAAGAGACACCTATAGTTAAACAAAGCACAAATGTCTGTTTGTTGCCAAAACCCTCTGTAAATATAGAGGTCTAACAGGTTTATTATCCTCTGCTTGATGGTATGTCATTATAACTGTATTGTTTTCAAAAACACCAATTTCTCCTTAGTGCATACTTTGCAATAAAACACACCGATCTGGCTCCTTTTAAAAGATTAAGATATCACTCTCCTTTACAAATTTAGAAGTGTGCAGTTGCTGAACTGACAGCAGTTACACTATGAAAAATGCTAAAGGTATCAAGGTTTATGGAGTCAGTTTAAAGTCTGTGGTAGTCACATGGTTTTCAGAAAATGCACATCCTCTTGGGAAAACTTTTAATCTGTTTTTAGACTGTGTTGATGTTGAATATTAGTTGAGGGCACCGGCTTTTAGAATCATTGCATTAGAGGCTTTATCCTGTGCCCTCCTGCCCTCACACTGGCTGCCTCTCATAGCCACTAGCCTGCTGGGGTGCTGTTTTATATATGCTGTATATTATTTCTTGCAATCTGGTATAGCTGTGGTTCAGTATGACAGATAGGAAAAGAAATTAAAACAGAGCCATGTCTGCAGCCCTACACCAGAGACCTCCTCCAAAGAGTCAAAACAAGGTGGACTTTGAATTCATGGAGTCATATGAAGATGGTTCAGAAGGAATTTGCAAAGGTCTAGAGTGCACAGCAGAACTTAGAAATATTATTTTTGGGGGCTACCATTACCAGGATCCCCAGCCAGCATGGTAAGTGGCCACACTTTCAGGAGAGCTCAAGCCCTGAAAGATAAACATACCCAAGTTCTGGTTGGTAGACAATGCAAGAACAATTGATGGATTCACAAAATGGCTCTACGGTGTGGTTCAGTTAGCAGCCTACACAGAACAACACCACAGTTTGGAACAGTTACATTTTAAAAGGAATCTGTTAGTCATAACCTTCCAACACTCAACTTACTATTACCATTTAGCATTGCTCCAGTTGCATTCATAAATTGTTGCTTTACACATTATTTAGGTGTTATTCTGCCATTACTAGCACGTCCAAGAAAAACTGGTCTACAGTCTCCAGAAAAGGGAAACTCCCCTAAAACCCTGCATTTTTGACTGATAAGAGAAAAGCAAAAAATCTGGAAAGATATGTCAAAAGTACTCTTAAAATGCCCTTGAATGCCCTTTGAATGTAAAATTTAAAGATGTCAATTTTACAGCTAAGTAACATATCACATTGAACATGTGACTTTGCAATTACAAGTTACTTTGCTTGCTGCTCAAATGAAATTAGTTATGATGAACAAAGTTTAATCCTAGATACTTTTGCTAAAAGTACTGGCAATTGATAGTTGTCAGAGTGGGAAAAACATGCTATTGGTGAAGTACTACAGTATTTTCGCTTATTTTAATTTCAAGTGGCATTGAATTTTATGCCTGAGGAATAATTCCATTGTTCTCACTTTGTTGTACTCCACAGTTTCTACTTGAGTCCACGGTCTCCTTTGTTTCCTGCCTTTATTTAGTACCATGTTGAGCTCCTCTTCTGCCTCAGGTGCATCATGCCTGCCAGTGGTGGCAGCCTCACGTCTGCTTGTTTTTAATCTTTGAAAATACATGAGCCACTCCTCACCCACAATGGTCCCTCTCCTCCTATCCCCGGGACATTTTTTCCTGCATCCCTTCCCTACCAAGTTAGATGTCATCCTAGGCTATTTGAACTTTGGACTCAGCAGTCCTAAACAATGAAGGTATACTAAATCCACCGAAAACCCTGAAGTTCTTCGGCCAATATGTTCTTCTCCTTTCTACAGTCTCCCTCCCTCCCTCCCCTTTATTTTACCTTGAGGCCTTTTAACAATCCATATTTTTCATTTCTTGTTATATTCTAGCTTTCTCTATTTTATAAGACTTTCTCATCTTTTTTCATTAGTACTTCTTCAGTGATCACTCTCTTGATCCAATAAATTCTTAGTGTCTGGCGATAAATTCACATTTCAAATGTGCCTATATTTTTGTTGCAGAATGTATTAAAATCCATACTTCCACATCATACAGAAGAACCAACGATACCACACAATGTACAAGGTAATTCTGAATTTTTGTCTTGTATTATATTCTATATCTTTGATGACAGCAAGATATTCAATGTTGGGCTGCCTTTTGGAATCATTTGGAATCATTTAGATTGTCCAAAATATTGACACCAGAGACAGCGAAAGAGCACCTATAACTCCCCTGCTGCAACAGTTTCACAGGTTATTGATCTCCTTCAAAACCCAAGTCTAAGTGCTGGGATGATTCAGCCCACCTATGTGAAAGACAAAATTCTCCTATACATATTCGTTTATGCTGCTAATCTGAAAAAGTCCCACCATCACCTTCAGAAGGATATTCAGTGAGAAAACATGAGAGACAATATTTTCATTTCTCCACCCAGGCAATAAAACATCTTGCTGAGAGAGACTGGGTTGAATACTCCCCTGATGTAATTCTGCTAGCAGGGTACAAAACCCTGTCATTTAGGCAAGTCTTCAATACATGAGTGACTGTTATTGCCTTTAACAGTCACTCTTTTAAAAAGGCCTCTCCTGTGTGGTCCTCTTTTAATATGATAACTGACTTAATTATGCTTTAGAATTTTGCATGTATTGTTTTGACATTTTGCTTTCTTTTTAATCACTCTGTAGGCTGGCTCCGGTCCAAGTTTTGAGGGAGAAAGAGAAATACAAATGAAATCAATAAAGAGATCTTTTGAAAAGGTAGTATGGAGCTACTGTTCATTCAACAAATCTTCGCACTGTTCATTCAGCAAAGCCCAGGGCACTTTGATTTGACAGAATGCTCCACGGTTCCTGAACCGCTTTCTTTTCACTCAGTGCTAGAAACATCATTTTCTTAACATTCCTTTTTTAGACCATATTTATCACGTAAATCATGAACTTCATTAAATAACCATTGCCAGTTACTTAAACTGTTAGCTGTTAATGCTGTCTCAGCCACATATAAGATGTTGTTGACAACCTCTCCATTGACAATGATGCTACCATTGTAATCAGGAACTGCTTGATATCCTTGAAGTATAACTTGAAAAGCAGTAATGAGCTGCTCACGTTTGATATAAAGGGGAAGAGAAATGGCATCCCCCACACATCAGACATTTGACCACAGCCACCATCAGCCATAGAAAAAGTGGGGGATGATGAAAGTCGAGGCCCATTAATACTTGGAAGACCATGGCTTCACTAACAACTTCTACAGGTACCAATCAGAATGAAGGGTTCTGCTCTAGTCAGACCCCACCTGGAATATTGTGTCCAGTTCTGTATGCCTCAATTTAAAAAGGATGTTGACAACCCCGAGCAGGTACAGAGGAGGGCGACCAGGATAGTTGAAGGTCTGGAAGAAATGTCTTATGAAGAACAGCTTAGGGAACTGGGAATGTTTAGCCTTTCAAAAAGGAGGCTGAGGGGGGGATATGATAGCTATGTTTAAATACTTGGAAGAATGTCATATTGAAGAGGGAACAGGTTTGTTTTCCATGGCTTCAGAGACTAGGACTTGGGGCAATGGTTTAAAACTACAGGAAAAGAGATTCCATTTGAACATTAGGAAGAACTTCCTGATGGTTAGAGCTGTTCGGCAGTGGAATATGCTGCCACAAAGGGTGGTGGAGTCTCCTTCTTTGGAGGTTTTTAAGCAGAGGCTGGATGGCCATCTGTCAGAAATATTGTGATGGGGTTCCTGCATGGCAGGAGGTTGGACTGGATGGCCCTTGAGGTCTCTTCCAACTCTATGATTCTATGATTCTATAAGGATGTCAGTGCATATTTTAAAAATGTGCATATTTGATGCCAAACTGTTGGGTCTAAAAATAAAAATGTGTAAAAATATTTTTAACATTGATTAATTTTGCTATATTAAGAAGATAACAGAGTAGAAATAACAAATTCCTCTACATACTACTTTCTGGATAAAACTGATGAGCTTGACAAAAGTAGAGCTGCAAATAGAAATGCTTTTTAACAAACATGAAAATGGATAGAGAACATTGGCTCAGATCCACATATCTTTTCACATTCACATGCATGTTGGAGCATAAGAAGCTGAGCTCAGTGTAAAAGATAAACTGACAAAAGGCCTATAGTTCAGTTATTAGTAAACCATCCATAGCACTGAACCCTTCTCCCAGAAATCAGGGCTTAACTCTCTAATCTATCTATGTTACTAAAAGTAACCACAGCAAAGCCAAACATGTGTGTGTGGGGGGGGGGGAGGATTTGGGCTGTTTTGATAGTGGGCCCAAAGTTTCTGGGTCAAGTCAACCATCCGACCAACCAATTGATTAATCAAGTACAGTGGTCCCCCATCCTTTTGTGGTTCATATACTGCGGTCCTGCTACATCGCGGGACCGCAGTATATGAAAAAAAAAACCACTGGAGTAAGGGGGAAAAGACCCTTGGAGGCCTCAGAAATGATTTTTGGCAATCTGGAAGTCACTTCCGGATTACCAGAAGTCACTTCTGGTTCACAGGGAGGCCTTTTGGGGCCTCCTGAAGGCTTGGGAAGGCCCTCGCAGGCCCATGTAGAAAGTGCCAGGCTGGGGGTAAGTATAAGATTCCCTAGCTAGGCCCCCAGGCCTGACCTGACCTGCACCCGCATATCACGGATTTTCAATTATCGTGGGTTGGATTGGGTCCCTAACCCCCGCAGTAGGCAGGGGGACACTGTATTAGTCTTCATTCCTCTGTCTTTATCATCTGATCTGATCATTTTCTGCGCACTGTTTTTGTCCTCTGTGTAGATTGTTAATTATATGAATAATTTTTGAATAAATATATTGTTTACTAATGTCCCCACTACTCTGATGCAATGGACTTTGTCAAAGTAATCAGACACATTCATATTCATGTTGTGACCCTTCTCCCTAGCTACCACCTCCTCTTTGGGATCCAAGTACATGTCTTGTGTTCTCCCCCCCCACACACACACACCCCTTGTTTATTTGTCATTATCTTTAAGAAGACCTTAAGCAAATGGGTCATTAAACTGATTTTTACTTGAACATTCTTTGGGCAATGAACTATTCATCTCAACAAAAATTCAGAAATGATTGCTGTTCTGTAGATTTGATTGAAAAGAATCACTAAAGCATGTCATTCATCCTCTTAGTTTTAACACTTCTGCAAAAACAAAAGTGAGTTGAGCAGCTTTGCCACTTTTGAGAACCATTTTGCATTTGGAACTTCTGTATTTCTGATCTAGTATTAATACCAGCTATAACAGACACTGTTAGTCTTTTATCTTCAAAAAGCTCTTTAATACCTTCACTCCACAGCATGATCTTGTCCTTGTCATCAGGTATCAAAGAATTATTGCTACCTTTCAGTAACGATCATTGTCTTTTTCTTGAATATATCTACTACCCCCCTTGATCTTTCTATCAGGGTTAAAAGAGTTGTGGGTTTTGTCTAGATTTTCTATTTCTGTACATCATTTGGGCCATGATTTTTTTTTTGGAGCATTCTGCATGGATTTGGAAATAAAGGAATAGCAGAAAACAGTGCACAGAGACCAAACAGCAGTGCAGAGGGCTCAGCTCTAAGGAAATAACTGCAGAACGTTGTATAAGTTCACAACAATGAATAATGGATGAGATATCCCACGATTCCCCTTTGCGCTGGGAGCCAGCATGTTGAAAGGAAACGGAAAAGGAGAGATGGTAAGTGGGTGAGTTATTTTGTTATGGCAAACATAGTACAGAGCACCCGAGACTAGCTTTCGAAAAAGGAGGAAGGACTAGGGCAAGTGTCCTATTCATGCAGGACAAAAGGGAGATGTATAAAATCAGGTCAAATAAAATATACGGATGAACGTCCTGACTGGATCTTTAGTTTCGTGATAATGTTGGGTTGCACAAATCTTTTCTTCCTTATTGCAGAGGGAAGTGCATGTCAAAATACAAGGACTGTATTTTGTATGCAAGTCTTAAATGACACAGAGGTCACATGTTTGATGGACTGCCATTCCTCTCAGGATTCCATATCTTTGGTTTTATTTAAAACCATATTCTATATCTGAGGTTTTATTTAAAAAGTATCCTCCTTCAAGACTTAGGTAGGTCCACTACGCTATCTTGACTGTCTTAACACTAGAACCAAGAGGAGCTAAAATGTGGGATGTTTTATGTGGGCTACCCACAAAAGGATGCAGTTCACATATCACACAACTTTCATATAGAAAGTTGTGTGAAGAAAGTTGCAGTCAGAAGACAAGGTGATGACCATAAATATGGATGGCTTTCAAGGGAGGTTAAATAAATTCATGGCATGAATTTAATACTTGTGAATTTAAATACAACTTGCTACAGAACATGATAGGCAGAGTATGGATGCCTTTCTGTCCCTGCTTGTTTGGGCTTCTCAGAGGTGTTTTCGCAGCCAGAACAGGAAGAGAATATTGGAATATTGGATAATACAATATTGGAATAGATAGGCCTTTGAGATGATGAGGCAGCATTATTCCTCTGTTCAGTTTCTTCAGAGGAACCCCATGTATGTGAGGGGAGACCTCACAACCATGTGATATGTTACTTCCAGGTGGTCACAGTGTAGCAGGGGACATGACCAGAGAATCATTTGGTGGGGACTTTTTGGCCATCCAAAGACTTCAGGCTCCACCTCTCAGAATTCCCAGACAGGATAGTCAATACTGTTTCCACAATTTTTCACCATTGTGTACCAGCTTTGTCGGTTGGGACTGGGGGAAAGGAAGTTGTAGCCCAAACCACTAAATTTCCTGAGCACTGCCCATTAACTCTGGTTAACCCCACTACAACAAACATAGTTGCCTACAGCTGAGCTTCCCTTAATGGCATGATTGCATAATGAAGAGGCGTGACCATCACAGTTTTGGGGTATAACTAGGTCACAACTTTATTTTAATACAACAAACAGTACTCTGGCTAGGCAATTGGGTTGGATCGAATGCATCAAAGGAGCACCCCATTCCCAACCTCTCCGGGACATCCTAGGGTGCCCACCCCATCGGTATCCTGAGCCTCCACTCCAATTACAGTTTCTGGGTGGTGCTCACCCCCATGGTCATAAAGTCATAAATCATTGCCACCAGGTCATACGTCATTGTCACTGGGTCATAAATCATTGTCAAAGGTCATAAATCATTATCAACTGGGGGGGGGGCTTCTTTCAGCTTCCCCCCCGGTTTCTTATCATGACCATATCCAGTTTAATTTTTTGCTTTCTTCGGCAGAGAACTGCAGCTCAACCTCATCGCCCATGGCACTTCTAACCCCTGTTACCCACTGTGAATTGCCTATCTCTGACAAATGGACACCCTCTGCCCGATACATGTCCTGCGCTGTGCGTGGGCTCCCTGCGCCGAGGTCGAGGATGGGCAAGCATGGGTAGCTGACCCCAAATGCTGGAGAGAGGACACGATGGCACCAGCGCCAGGAGTTCTCCTCACCCCTTCAGGCATCCGCAGTCCAAAAAGGCAGCCGTGCATGCTCCCTTCATGCTGGGTTCCAAGGTGGGTAAAGGGAAGAGAGCAGAGATTTCCAAAGCGGCATCACAGCTATCCAGTTCCAAGGGTGGGGAAAGGGGTGAGCCAGGAAAACCCCAGCCGGTTGCCGTGGGTGTGGAAAGGGGCGAACCGGGAAAGCCCTGGGCAACAGGAGTCTGGCTATGCATGTGGCTAGCCCCGCTGACATCGTGGCAATGTTGAGGGAATCCCCAGTTGCAGGCACGCCTGTGGGCGGCAGCACAATGAGTGCCAGAAGACCAGAGCCCCAGATGGCAGCTGGTTCACATGCCCTGCACCCATTCCTACTAAGGGTTAAGGGGAAGCTGCCTGCCAGTCACCCGCAGAAGAATCCTGGTCCCGCCCCGCCAATGGTGCTGAAGGGAATCACCCGGTGCACCAGGAGAAGGCAAACACGCGAGAGAGCAGATCCCAGTTAGATCAAGGAACCGGGAGGGTGGCCATCGCCAGGAGCCAGCCTCGCCTCGAAGCAGCAGCTCCTGCTCCCTACATAGGCAGGTAAGGTGGGTGGGGGGGAAAGGTCTCCTTTCCACCCAGTAAGGCACCCCCCACCCCCGGCCACGCCAGCCCTTCAGGCGATTCACCCCTCGCCCCACCCATGCCTGAGACTGAACATGAAAAGGGTGGGAATGAGATCCCAGGATGTGACCTGGCTCCCCCAAGCAGTCCTCAAAGCTGGCGGCAACATATGGGAGTGGATACTGACCTGCACTGCTGCTCGGTGACCAAGAAGGAAAGAGGAGGTTGTCCCCCTCTGACCTTCTCTTTAAATCCTCTGGGACAGCCACTTGAAATGTGCTGTGCACCCTCCTGGTGCCCATTTCCATGTCTGGGTGTCCCCCAACCCACATTCCCATGCCAGACCCTTGGATCCCCTGCTTCCCACGTGGGGGTTACCATCATTCATAACATAAACATAAGAACATAAGAAGAGCCATGCTGGATCAGGCCAAAGGCCCATCTAAGCCAGCTTCCTGTATCTCACAGTGGCCCCACCAGATGTGTTTGAGAGCACACGAGACAAGATATTTTTTGCTGATACCACACTCCCCTGCATCTGACCCTTGAAGCACCCTGGTTTTAAGCCGGGAGGTTACATTTCCTCCAGGAATTTGTCCAATCCCCTTTTGAAGGCATCCAGACCAGATGCCATCACCACATCCTGTGGCGGGAGTTCCACAGACAAACAACACACTGGGCCAAAAAAATTTTTTTTGCCAGTTCTCACTCACAAAACCCTTAGTTTGAGTGTATGTCCCCTAGTTCTGGTATCTTGTGAGAGGGAGAGGAGCATCCCTCTATCCACTTGACTCATGCCCTGCATTATTTTGTATGTTTCAATCATATCCCCCCTCAGGCACCATTTTTTCCAGACTAAAGAGCCCCAAATGTTCTAGCCTTTTCTCATAAGGGAGATCCCCCAGCCCAATAATCATTTTAGTCACTCTCATTTGCACCTTTTCCAGTTCCACTATGTCTTTTTTGAGAAGCGGTGACCAGAATTGTACACAATACTCAAGGTGCAGCCTTACTATCATCTTGTACAATGGCATTATAATGTTGGCTGTTTTATTTTCAATCCCCTGTTTGATAATCCCTAGCAGCCAGGCTGGTGGTTGGTGTGCGTCGTTATGACCATATCACCCCAGTCCTGGCTCGCCTGCACTGGTTGCGCGTTGCGGCCCGGATTAGATTCAAGGTCTTGGTTTTAGTTTATAAAACCCTCCATGGCTTGGGACCGGACTACCTGTCAGAGCGTATCGTCCAGCGATCCATCTCGGCCCGTCCAGTTCGGCAGGTGCGAGCGCACTCGCTTCGGGTTGCCACCCCTCGAGAGGCCCGGAAGACGGTCACCCGGAACCGGGCCTTCTCTGTGGCAGCCCCATCCATTTGGAATGCCATCCCCTGCGAAGTGCGCTCTGCAGAGTCCCTGCAGGCCTTTCGAAAAGCCTTAAAGACCTTTTTATTTCGAGAGGCCTTTGGCGAAACTTAATTTTTTTTTCTTTTTCCCTCCCTCCGCCATCGTTGTTTAGTATGCCCATTGATGTCTCCAATTTATTTGTTAGGAATCACGTCTTTGACGTGCTGGGGTGCGCTTGGAGACTTTAGGATTAGGATTTTATATTTACTGTTGTTTTAATTAGTTGTTCTGTGATTTGTTCTTGTTTTCTTATGCTCTGTTGTTAGCCGCTTAGAGTCCTCATCGGAGATAAGCGGGATACAAATATAAAAATAAATAAATAAATAAATAAAATAGAATTGGTCTTCTTCACTGCTGCCACACACTGGGTAGACACCTTCATTGAGCTGTCCACCAGCACACCAAGATCTTTTTCCTGATCCATCACGGATAGCTCAGAACCCATGAGTTGACAGATAAAGTTTGGATTTTTTTTGCCCCAATATGCATTACTTTACATTTTCCGACGTGTGTGTGTGTGTGTGTGCGCGCACACACACACACGCACACACACGCACACGCACACACACACACACAGCATGTTACATAAGACTGAGCTCTTATTTATACCTTCTTATGGGGCTTATCTGGCATCCAACATGGCACTACATTCAGCATAGCCTATTGCATCTCAGAATTCCTGAGCCCAAGTGATCCATCAGCTCCAGCCTCCCAAGCAGCTGCCTTAAATGGGGACACACACATCCCAATGTGTCCATGAGGACAGAACATATTCAATGGGAACTGAAAGCATGGTGAAAAATGAAATGGAGTATGCCAAAAGAACGGATGTCTATCTGATAAAAGCAGTGAGTGGAAACCTGTACTTTACAGACCACCGCCACCCCTTGTCAAATGCAGTATATTTGCACCTCCACTTTCTTTGTACAGATTAAATGAAGATTCCAGACCAACAACTTAGCAATTGGTCAGCCAGCAAGATAAAACAATCTTAGAAAGAACAGACATTTTCACTGTTGTTCCACTGTGTACTTTTCATTTTTGTATAATGCTTTCCATCTTAGTAGGTATTTGCCCTGAAATGAGGAGTAATTCTCTCTTGGGAAATATAAATATAAATACCATCAAGTTTCAGTATAGTCCAATGAAAAAAAGGTACCAAAAGTCAATGGTTGGTGGTCAAAGTGGAGAAGTGGATTCTGAGCTGTGGAATATGCTGGCAATGGTAGCGAGACACAACAATTCAGTAGGAAACGGTTTGAAAATGCGCTGCCCAGTCTATCACTATGACTTCAAGGCACTTGCCAAAGATTGTACATGCCTATAACCCTTGAGGGATTTAGCCTCTTCCCAATATCCTTCCCTTAGTTATGAATGTTTACACTTCCCCTTCCCTTTGCACATAGGATTTGGCTCTCAAAAACAGCAAGCCCGTGGAACAAAACGAGTCTTGCCTAAACTTGGCTAAATGTGGGATGTTCAAAGTTGATGAATTAGGATATTCTCAAGAGGGCTAGCATAAGGAAGAGCCAAGGTTTTAATTTATAAGAAGGTTATATTACTGGAGAGCAGATGGGAGCTCCAAAAGAGAGCAACCATTAGTAAGGCAAATTCGTAAGGCAAATCTCTTGCCTTCAGGTTTACTTATATTGCTTGCTGGTAGCCAAGCATCATTAACAAATTATGCATAGTTGTAAATCTTGGCTATGATCCCAAAATCTATTTGCAAACACATAGGGAGGTAGTCTCCTTGATGTTCCTTGGCTGGGTTCCTGGCATGGTGTACTCCCCTGTTGCTCGGTCCCACCCCATATTCAAATCTACCTCATCCATTTCCTAAGATGTAACTATGGCTGTCACTTGCTTATTCCTGTTGCATTGCCTCCCCAGCACAGCTGCATAGTGACAGCTGATGGGCAGGAACAATGCAGGTGATGACCAATGCTCATAGATGGAAGAATCCTACCATTTCAGTCCAGGATCAGGAATTCAGCTGCTGGTCTGTCTGACAGTCCCCATAATCAACAGCCTGTCAATTTCTGCGGATTGGACAGGGTTTTAATTCATTTTAGCAAAAACGGTCAGTGGCTGCCCAATACCTAAATTTCTAGTCTTGTATTAAAAGGATTAGGTATTTAGATCAAGGGAAATTAACCCATCAGGCTTATCATTTGATCCACAGCCAAATGGTACCAAATTATGGGTCAATAGGATAGCCAAAGGCAACAGCATCCAGGGGGGGGGTGAGATGGCTAGTAGAAAGGAAGTGGGATTGCCCAGGTACCTTGATGAGTGTCTGAGCAGGTGGGGTGCCACCTTTCCAATCTGCTGGTTGAGCCAAGATGCTCAATATATTGACAGTAAGGTCACTCTGCTATATGAAGCACGTAGTAAGAGTAACACAGAGCAAAACCTACACCAAACAATGTATTCTCGAAGGCTTTCATGGCTAGGATCTGATCATTGTTGTGAGTTTTTGGGGCTGTTTGGCCATGTTCTGGAAGTTTTTCTTCCTGACATTTCACCAGACTCTGTGGCTGGCATCTTCAATGGGCAAGGAACTCAGAGAACTAAGAGTTCTCTCTGTGCTCCGAGGTATAGAGTGAGTGAGACTGGGGTGTTTAAAAGTTGTGAGAAAGAGGAGACTTGTCCTATGCAGAAGAATAGGTGTTAGTCATCGCATTATGACGTTTCAGTGCAATCAGGGGTAGCAATGATCCTTCTGTGTAGTTGATAGGTGTCGTTAGCTGTTCTATTGTGTGAACTGATAGCTGTTGCTTGTGGCTGGGTGGGAATCATTGAGCTTTGACCTTTTGCACTCTGCAGTTTTTAGTACTGGAAGCCAGGTTTTGTTGATTTTTAGACTTGCTTCTTTTTGTTGAAGCTGTGCTTATGTTTGTGGATTTCAATGGCTTCCCTGTGTAGCCTGACATAGTGATTGGTAGAGTTGTCCAGTACCTCTGTGTCATGGAAGAGGATTTCAGGTCTAGTTTGTTTCAGGGTGTGTTCAGCTACTGCTGATTTTCCTGGTTATTGTAGTCTGCAGTGTCTTTCATGTTCTTTGATTCTGGTCTGGATGCTGTGCTTTGTGGCCTCAGTATATACCTGGCCACAGCTACAAGGTATCTGGTATACTCCTGCAGTGGTGAGTCCTTTGCTGATGTAGCATCTGTTGTATTTTTGTAATGGGTCTAAATACTGTTTGTAGGTTTTGTTTTTTTCAACACTTTGTCCGTGTGGTCCATGACTCTTTTTATGTATAGCAGAGTTACTTTCTTTGTTAGAGGCTTTTCTTCTTCTTCAGTTTGGTGTTGTTTTTTCAGTTTGATGGCTCTTTTGATTTCATTCTTGGAATAGCCATTTGCCTGTAGGGCCCAATTCAAGTGGTTGAGTTCAATGTTGAGGAATTCAGCTTCACAGTTTCGGCTTGCACAGTCTTCAAGCGTTTGGATTATTTCTGGGGAGATCTGCTGGATGAGTGGCCTTTACTGGTACTTTGGTAAAAAGGGATGTTGTAAGACATCCCTCAACTCCCTGTTCTCAGTACTTAATGGTACTGGAATGTATGTTATCCCTCATTACTGTAAGCCACCTTGGGTCCTTTTCCAAGGAGAAAGGTGGGGTAAAATACTCTAAAATAAAAAATAAATAAAACAAATACATCAAATCTGATCAGTCTGTCCCTGGGGTTGAGTTTTAGGGTGCTAATCTTGTCTATGAAATGTCCTGAGTCCTTGATGTGGGATGAGGTCTGCCCAATGTGGGCCTGTAGGAGAGTGGCTAGATGTTTAACTGATTCATATGTTGGGGAGCCAATGATGCTAACAATGGGGCCAAGTGGGGTTGAGTCTTTGTGGATTTTTAGGAGTTCATATAATCTTGGTGCAAGAGTTTCCATCCTGCAAAGTCGTGGAATGACATTGGGGTTGAGGGAGGAACTCCTGACCAGCATGTTTGTTTGTTTTGTGATTTTGTTGGTGGGGTCCTGCTGTAGTTTTCTGTAGGTGGTGGGGTCTAGAAGCTGTCTGATTTTTCATGTATTCTTCTGTTTGCATGATTACTTTGGCATTGCCTTTGTCTGCTGGCAGGATGATGATGTCAGGATTCAAAGACTTGATGGCATTTCTCTCCTTTCTTGTTATGTTGCTATTTGGGGTTTTTGCTTTTCATAGGATCCTTGTCATTTCACTTCTTATTTCTTCTGCTTCTTCTTCCAGGAGATGGTATATGGCTGATTCCACATTTGCAATGATGTCTTCCACTAGAATTTTATTGGGTGTGACTGCAAAGTTTCCTCCTTTGGCTAAGACTGAGGTTTCTTCCTGGGAGAGTTGGTGTTCAGTTAGGTTGATGATAATTCGTGAGGCGTCTAGTGTGGGTTTTGGTTAATTTGTATGGTATTTGTCAAATTTCCATTTTTGTCTGGCTTTATGGGCTTCCATTTCTTTTTCCATTTACCTGTAGGAGAGGGTATCAATTTTGTCTCAATCCTGGCTTCTCATTTTTTGACTGATAGTAAGATGTAAGAATTGTAGTTCTCTGTCGGTGGTGTCCAGTTTTTTCCAGGCTGTTTGGATTCATTCCCATAGGAAAGTATGTTCCAGGAGGTCATAGACTCACAACAACTAAACCAAACATTCATAACTATAAAATATTTCATTCCAACATTCAATAATTCAGGCCGACCCAGATAGAAAAGTATTCTCTTTATCTTCCAGGTCCACCTTTTCTATAATGAAATAAGCAGCATTCATTTAAATTTTGGTTCTACTAATTGTTGTTGGGGCTTTATCTATCTATCTATCTATCTATCTATCTATCTATCTATCTATCTATCTATCTATCTATCTATCTATCTATCTATCTATCTATCTATCATACTGTGGAACCAGTAATTTTTTTGTAATTTTGTATGTTATATCTTGTTAACTGCCCTGAGTTCCCGTTTGGGAAAATCGGGCAGTAGATAGATAGATAGATAGATAGATAGATAGATAGATAGATAGATAACATAAAACATTATCAGCTGAGCAAGGGAAGGAGGGGGGAGAGGGAGGGAGAGAGAAATTTCATTGGTTTGGTTTGGGTTTGTTTAGTGGGAATTACTTATGCACCATTAAGACTTGCTCTCCCCTTTTAGGTGGTTAGGCTGAAATACATGCCCAAAACTGCCATGTGAGCTGGAGGTAGCTCATAGGTTTCCTCCTTTTTTCATTGGGTTTCATCCAGTACTGTACATCCACATTCAGGACAGGGCTGGTTCAACCCTTTCCAAAATGAATACCACAAAAGGAGAAGAAATGCATAATTCAAGCTGCACTAGTTAGCAAATAAGACTGTGATGGAAATAAATACAGACAGGCTTCCTCTGGCTGCTCTCCTTTCTGAAGAATGGCATCAAGATACTGCTCATTACACAAAAGACTGGTCTTGTCCCTGGAGTTGAGTTTTAGGGTGCTAATCTTGTCTATGAAATGTCCTGAGTCCTTGATGTAGGATGAGGTCTGTCCAATGTGGGCCTGTAGGAGGGTGGCTAGGTGTTTAACTGATTCGTGGCACAGTGGTTAAATGCCTGTACTGCAGGTAAAACTGTGCTCATGACCTGGGTTCAATCCCTGGTAACAGGCTCAAGGTTCACTCAGCCTTCCATCCTTCCGAGGTCGGTAAAATGAGTACTCAGCTTGCTGGGGGGGGCAATGTGTAGCCTGCACACTGTTATTCAAATTGTAAACCGCCTAGAGACTACTTGTAGTGGTATGGGGCGGTATATAAGCAGAACACTTTTGCTTTTTGTCCAAGCTTTATGTTTTTGAAGCTCCTTTATGCCATCTTCTGTCTCTCCTATGAAACTACCTTCTCTTTAGTCCCTATAAATTGAAAAGAATATCTTCATAGGTTGCATTCCATCATCTTATAGTTGTTTCACTCCCTTTTTCGGGGTCTTTGAAACACTGAAAAATGTTTATATTCTGGAGGGGGACCTTGAAATGAGGAGAGAAATCATGGAGGTGGCTAAGAGGGATAGGATAGTAATCATGGGGGACTTTAATTATCCCCACATTGACTGGGCCAATGCGAGCTCCGGGCAAGAAAGAGAAACTGGGTTTCTCGACTTGCTGAATGACTGTGCCTTAGAGCAACTTGTCATGGAGCCCACCCGAGAACAGGCAACTCTGGATCTAATATTGTGTGATACTCAGGACCTCATCAGGGATGTGAATGTCACTGAGCCTCTGGGGAACAGTGACCATGCTGCAATTACCTTTGACATGCATGTCGGAGGAAGAGTGTCAACCAAATCGGACATATAAACCCTTGATTTTCGAAGGGCAAACTTCCCTCAGATGAGGAAACTAGTTAGAGAGAAACTGAAGGGGAGGGTTAGAAGAATCCAATCTCTTCAGAGTGCATGGAGCCTGTTTAAAACAACAATAATAGAGGCCCAGCACAAGTGCATACCACAAAGAAAGAAGAGCTCATTTAAGTCCAAGAGGACACCGGCATGGTTAACGAGTGGATTTAGAGAGGCTCTAAAGCACAAGGAGAGGTCCTTCTGTAAATGGAAATCCTCCCCAAATGAGGAAAATAAAAAGGAACACAAACTCTGGCAAAAGAAATGTAAGAAGATGATAAGGGAGGCAAAGAAAGACTTTGAGGAACGAATGGCTAGCAATATAAAGGGTAATAATAAAAGCTTCTTTAAATATGTTAGAAGTAGAAAACCTGCCAGAGAACCAGTTGGGCCTCTGGATGGTAAGGGAGGAAAAGGGGAGGTTAAGGAGGACTTGGACATTGCAGAGAAATTGAACGAGTTCTTTGCGTCTGTCTTCACGACAGAGGACCTTGAGCGGATTCCGCTGCCTCAGCCGCCCCTCTTGACTAAAGAATTAAATCAAATACAGGTTAAAAGAGAGGAGGTTTTAGGACTAATTGATAAATTGAGGATTAACAAGTCACCGGGCCCAGATGGCATCCACCCAAGGGTTATTAGGGAACTGAGAAATGAAATTGCAGATCTCTTAACGGTTATATGCAACTTGTCTCTTAAAACGGCCACAGTGCCGGAGGACTGGAGGATAGCAGATGTCACATCAATTTTTAAAAAAGGAAGGAGGGGGGACCCGGGAAACTACAGGCCGGTTAGCCTTACATCTGTCCCAGGGCAGATGGTGGAAAGCCTCATCCAAGAGAAAATCTTAAAACACATAAAAGAACAAACCTTGCTGAGAGAAAATCAGCATGGCTTCTGTAAGGGTAAATCTTGTCTTACAAACCTTTTAGAATTTTTTGAAAAGGTCAACAGGCACGTGGATTTGGGTGAACCGGTGGATATAGTCTATCTGGATTTTCAAAAGGCTTTTGACACAGTCCCTCACCAAAGGCTGCTGAGAAAATTGCACAGTCAGGGGATAAGAGGGCAGGTCCTCTTATGGATTGAGAACTGGTTGAGATCCCGGAAACAAAGAGTAGGTGTCAATGGGAAATTTTCACAATGGAGAGAAGTGAAAAGCAGTGTGCCCCAGGGCTTGGGACCGGTGCTTTTCAATCTGTTCATAAATGACCTGGAGACAGGGATAAACAGTGAGGTGGACAAGTTTGCAGATGACACAAAACTTTTCCATGTGGTAAAAACCAGAGAAGATTGTGAGGAGCTCCAGAAGGATCTCTCCAAACTGGGGAAATGGGCTGAGAAATGGCAAATGCGTTTTAATGTAACCAAATGTAAAGTAATGCATATTGGGGCAAAAAATCCAAACTTCATCTATCAACTCATGGGCTCTGAGTTATCCGTGACGGATCAGGAAAGAGATCTTGGTGTGTTGGTGGACAGCTCCATGAAGGTGTCTCCCCAATGTGTAGCAGGGGTGAAGAAGGCCAATTCCATGCTAGGGATGATCAAAAAGGGGATTGAAAATAAAACAGCCAACATTATAATGCCGTTATACAAAACAATAGTAAGGCCCCACCTGGAGTATTGTGTACAATTCTGGTCACCGCACCTCAAGAAAGACATAGTGGAACTGGAAAAGGTGCAGAAGAGAGTGACTAAAATGATTACTGGGCTGGGGCACCTCCCTTATGAAGAAAGGCTAAAACATTTGGGCCTCTTTAGTCTGGAAAAAAGGCGCTTGAGGGGGGATATGATTGAGACGTACAAAATAATGCAGGGCATGAGTAAAGTGGATAGAGGGAAGCTCTTCCCCCTCTCCCAAAATACCAGAACTAGGGGACATACACTCAAATTGAGTGCTGGGAGAGTAAGAACTGACAAAAGAAAATATTTTTTCACCCAGCGCGTTGTAAGTCTATGGAACTCCCTGCCACAGGATGTGGTGATGGCATCTGACCTGGATGCCTTCAAAAGGGGATTGGACAGATTCCTAGAGGAAAAGTCCATCACAGGTTACAAACCATGATGGAGATGTGTAATCTCTAGGCTTTAAACCAGGGTGCTTCAAGGGCCAGATGCAGGGGAGTGGTATCACGAGACAGATATCTAGTCTCATGCGCTCCCAAACGCATCTGGTGGGGCCGCTGTGAGATACAGGAAGCTGGACTAGATGGGCCTTGGCCTAATCCAGCATGGCTCTTCTTATGTTCTTATGTTCTTATGTTCTTATGGATAGTTGGATTTTTAGTGAATATAACCTTTGATAGCTGTTGTGAGTTTTTTGGGGCTGTTTGGCCATATGGAAGTTTTTCTTCCTCATCATACCCAAACAGCCCGAAAAACTCACAACAGCTATCAGATCCCGGCCATGAAAACCTTCGAGGATACAATACAAGATGGGAAACCAGGATGGTTAAAGGTCTGGAACATACTGTATGTCATACAAGGAACGGCTTAGGGAGCTGGGAATGTTTAGCCTTACAAAAAGAAGGCTGAGAGGGGATATGATGTGTGTGTTTTGTCATTACAGTCGTGACGGACTCTTTGTGACCCCATGTCCATGGAGTATAGTCATGTTTAAATATTTGAAAGGATGTCATATTGAAGAGGGGACTAGTTTGTTTTCCATGGTCTCAGAGACTAGGACTCAGGGAAATGGTTTCAAACTGCAGGAAAAGAGGTTCAATTTGAACATTAGGAAGAACTTCATGACAGAGCTGTTCGGCAGTGGAATATGCTGCCACGGAGGGTGGTGGAGTCTTCTTCTTTGGAGGTTTTTAAGCAGAGGCTGGATGGCCATCAGTCGGGAGCAATGTGATGGAGGTTCCTGCATGGCATAGCATGGGGTTGGACTTGGATGGCCCTCAAGTTCTCTTCCAACTTTATGATTCTATGATTCTATGATTCTAATACAACCTTTATTCCACATTTTCATGCTGGGAAAAAAATCACTGAATCCTCACTTTGATAAATCTTCCAAAAGCATTTGTTTTCCATCTCCCCCAAAGTTTTAATAAAGTCATGTGACTTGGAAATGAAACCAATGAAATAATGCTACAGGAAGGAAAGGCTGCTAGGGAATCATTATTTGCTACAGTGATGGCTATTAAGTCACAATGATTTTCTATTAATCAGGAAATAATCTCTTAATTCTCCCCTCTTAAAGGATTTGCTTTCTTACCTCACTTACTGGATGGCCTTGCTTTAGTTTTCTCTTGTGTCTCCCAATTACTCAGACCTTGTTCTGAAATATCTCCGTCATATCTCCATTTTAATTACTTTTCTCCATATTCTCTATTTAATCATTCAGGTCATTATCATATCTTTTCAGGGCTTTTCGAACCAATTCATTGGTCATTTATTGTAAGCAGTTTCCCCTCAAGCATCAGGCATGGGCCTATGACAAAATTCTTTTGTAGATGTCAGCTAAATCTCCAGTTTAATTATCACATTGTTTAACCGTTGTCCCTCTGGATTCTTTAGATGTAATATGGAATCTGAACAAATTAAAAGCCACATGGGCCAAGGAACTGCTGCTGCTCTGTGCACTACTATAGCAATTGCAATAATTTCAGCCCCACGTATTGACAGGGGAACCTTAAACTATTGTTATAAATATACAATAGTTCATTCAAAACTCCATGTGATAGTGCGAGTCATCACCATGCATGGATATGTGCCTGCAACAGCTTTGGATCTCAATGAGATAGGAAGGTTTCCAGGTTTCCAGGTCAAGTGCCATAAGAACATAGGAACATAAGAATATCCTTACTAGATCAGGTCAAAAGCCCATCTGGTCCAACTTCCCGTATCTCACAGTGGCCCCACCAAATGCCTCTGGGATCACACAAGACTAGATATCTGTCTGCTTATACCACTCCCCTGCATCTGGTCCGTGAAGTACCCTGGTTTTAAGCCTGGAGATTACACATATCCATCATGGTTTGTAACCTGTGATGGACTTTTCCTCCAGGAATCTGTCCAATCCCCTTTGAAGGCATCCAGGCCGGATGCCATTACCACATCGTGTGGCAGGGAGTTCCATAGACTAACACCACGCTGGGTAAAAAAAAAATATTTTCTTTTGTCTGTTCTCACTCTCCCAACCCTCAATTTGAGTGTATGTCCCCTAGTTCTGGTATTTTGGGAGAGGGAGAAGAGTGTCCCTCTATCCACTTAACTCATGCCCTGCATTATTTTGTACGTCTCAATCATATCCCTGCTCAGGTGCCTTTTTTTTCCAGGCTAAAGATCCCTAGGGCACACCGCTTTTCACCTCTCTCCATTGTGAAAATTGTCCATTGACGCCTACTCTTTCTTTCCTGGATCTCAACCAGTTCTCAGTCCATAAGAGGACCTGCCCTCTTATCCCCTTCTGAAAATCAAGATAGACAACATCCACCGGTTCACCCAAATCCACATTCCTGTTGACTTTTTCAAAGAATGCTAAAAGGTTTGTCAGGCAACACTTACCCTTACAGAAACCATGCTGATTTTCTCTCAGCAAGGTTTGTTCTTCTATGTGTTTTAAGATTTTCTCTTGGATGAGGCTTTCCAGCATCTTCCCTGGGACAGACGTAAAGCTGACTGGCCTGTAGTTTCCCAGGTCCCCCCTCCTTCCTTTTTTAAAAAATGGTGTGACATCCACTATCCCCTAGTCCTCCGGCACTGTGGCTGTTTTAAGAGACAAGTTGCATATTACCGTTGAGAGATCTGCAATTTCATTTCTCAGTCACTTAATAAGCCTTGGGTGGATGCCATCTGGGCCTGGTGACTTGTTGATCTTCAATTTATAAATTAAACCTAAACATCATCTCTTTTAACCTGTATTTGATTTAATTCATTAGTCAAGAGGGGCTGTTACCTTTGTCCCATGGAATCTGGCTTTTAAGGTGTTCTTTATTTAAATGAGGGAACCACTGCATGTTTGTCCTTCAAGAGTGACATGTATCCTAAAACTGATGTGATGTGCGGTGCAGGCTAATCTCTAGAATTCAGAACTATTCAGGAGTGGAACAGGCGATACCTTTAGGCTACTAGAAAATTAACACAAACATTGCTAATATTTTGAGGGTGAAACCCTCTTCATCAGAGTTGTACCAATAGGTTAAAACATGGCAAAAGATGAATTTGCCAGGAGTTATTTCTTAGATGTAAAGTCATTGGCAAGATGGAAAAAATGCCAGGCATTTTTTTAGTTGATGCTCAGAGCTTAGATGTTCTTAGGCTGCATCTGAAATGAAGGGAGGTGTTATTATTATTGTCCCAGTCCTTCCAAAGACATGTCGTGGCTCATGTACACACATTCACACTTCCTCTCAATGTGGCTCGTCAAGGCCAATGGCTCCTCGCCAGTGAAGGGGGAGGGGGTTGGTGCAGAAGAGCCATGCATCTCACCTTGGGATTGGGATACTGCATGAGTCTCATGAGTCTTCTGCACCAACCCCCTCCCCCTTGTGATGCAGTGGTTAAACAGCTGTACTGCAGCTAAAACTGTGCTCATGACCTGGGGTTCAGTCCCAGGTAGTCGGTTCATGGTTGACTCAGTCTTCTATCCTTCCGAGGTCGGTAAAATGAGTACCCAGCCTGCTGGGGGGTGGGAGGAAAATGTGTAGCCTGCATAATTAAATTGTAAACCGCCCAGAGAGTGCTTGAAGTGCCATGGGGTGGCATATAAGCAGAACACTTTGCTTTCGCTTTTTTCCTTGTGTGTTCTGACTTAGAACTTACCGGATAAATTCTGGGTTGTATTAGAGCCTGTTTGCTCATCACTGCTCCAAATGTCTTTTAAATGTTAAAACGCCTCTTTTTTGACACAATTATGCTGCTAAGAGAGCTACCAGGCTTGTCAGGTTTTGCTACATCAAGGGATCGCATGTCTTTGTTTTCTTTGGAGGTATATATTCTGCTCTTGGCGGCCTCTCAAAAAGATCTCTTCAACCTTTCATTAAATGGGCTGACAGCTGGTATCAGTTCCTCATGAATTAGTTGAGTGAATTTACATCTAAATACTTCCCAACAGGATTCATTAGAGTTCTGTGCGGGTTCCTGTCCTCTGATTTCCTTTGTAAATTCAAACATGAGCCAGAGTAAATAAGCAAAAGTGGGGAACAAGGAGAACAAGGCAGGAAAGGAGTAATGCTCAGGTGTCTAAGGGTATTTTTACACAACCCCTAAACTCCACCGCAAATGGCTGCCAGCTCCAGAGCTTACAATTGTTTCCCCACCAGCTCCGGAGTTTGCAGGAAATTAAGTGCGACCATGCCCACCTAAGCGTGTCCCAGCGCACTTTTCATGAACCTGCTGTTGGAGGGTGAAAATCCCCAGATCCGGATATAATCTGGTGAGTGCCCGGCTTCTGTTTGTTTGTTTTTGCCTCCCGCCCCTTTAAGAGAAGGAAGAGAAGGAATCAGGACGACGACGGGGCTACCGGGCAGCTTCGGAGGTGAGCCTGCATTTTTTCCTTTCTTTTTTTTCTCCCTCCCCTCACGCAGACAGGAGCAAGGAAGTGCGGAGGGGTGGGGACGCAGGAAGACCAACGAACCCCCAAGATCCCTGGTCCGAATTTAAGTGGCCAGCGGATCTTAGGGGTCGTGTGAAAAGGCCATAACTTGCTTTGCACTGACATTTCTGGGGCAAGGTGCCCACAAGGCAACTTATTAGCTCATAGTGACCATCACTGAATACATTAGTTTGAGCAATGTGTGAAGTTGATGCACTGTAACATTTAGGATGGTGACATATTGGGGGTTTCTGGATTAACTTCTGCCTATTCATTGGGCAAATGAAGTATTTTTGCCCTATGTAACTATCCTGACAGTGGTGTCAAATGTTGCAGCTCTGTTTGTTCTTCCACTTCTACTTAACCCCTACTTAAGATGTCTCTCTGTCACTGCAATCTGGAAGAAAAACCACTAGCGATGGTTTAAGTAAGTGAGTTCTTTCCATCTTCAAGTCTCAGCAAAACACATGTCCCCCATGTTGGAAACGACATCAGGCAGGTTGACTAATGAAAGCAAATACACAGACTCCGATGCAAAATAGCAATGCAACAGATGGTACTCTAGTAAATGGTCTTCAGGGTATCTTCCATCTAAGAAATTCATGGCTTTAAGGGTTGCGCCCAAGACTTCAAATTGTGTCCAGATACAGGTTTGCCCCCAAGAATTCTAATTATGCAGACTTTGTATAAGGTGACCTCACATTTCTGCTGCAGTACTTTGGACCACCTTCCAGATTCTGGAGATTGTTCTGAATACTCTTCAAGGGTGGGACCACAAAGAGTATATATTGTATAGTAAATCTAGTTATAAGCAAAAATCAGCATTATACAACATCACTATCAACATTTTCAGAAGGCAAACTGGAAAAGAAATGTGACAAAAAAACTTTAAAAAAATCTGCTCACCATGTTTTAGATTATAGAAAAGATTATTAATAAACAAACCTAAAATATTATAAAAGAACTAGTGAGTGTTCCTAGGACAGTTTGATTTCATTAAACCTAGCAAATCTGGATGGCCAAAATATAAGATGTGAAAACCTTTTGGATAACCAGTGAGTGCTGTAAGCAATATTATAGACATATGTCAATAAAATGTCTGAAGGTGATGACTACTTGTTTTATTGAAATCCATTTATTGAATGGTTTATAATAATTTACACTGAGGTCACAGTGTAAGTTTCCAGAAAAGGCAACAGAGTGAAAACAACACATTGGGGATGCATTCAAACTGGGTGAGAAATTTGTTGAATTGACATCTGAAACTTCCTAGAAATGAATGTAGAACATTAAACCCAAGATCGAAGACTCATACATTTTGGAGCTTGCTTTGCCAAGAAAAATATGCATTGCAAAAATGCAGCCATGTGAAAAAGGTGCACAGAAATACATCTTCCTGAAACATGTAGATAAAACGCACTTTCAGCAAAGGGAAAATACATCCAAAATCACACACAAGGAGATGTCAGTTTTTCCCCAAAGATGCCTATAAATTTTTATGGGAAGAAGAGAAAAGGCTTAAAATTAGAATCAGAACGAGTCAGGCGCTGGAAAAAAAAAAACCCATCTGCAGAAGACTGCGTTTCATAGACTGACAGCTCCCTAGTGGGGGTTGGAAGTTAAGAGATGCAAGATTGGTTGGCGAGGTAATATTTTTTTTAAATTGTAAAAAGTGCAGACATTGTGCATGAGCTATAAAAATCCTAGCCTCAGCTAAACAGAAGAAGTGGAAGAGGGTTTATAAAGAATAAGGCAGAAATGAAGAAATGCCCAGGGGAGTTTTCTGTTTCTTGTCATCAGAACCTCTGTAACATGGATTCCTCAAGGCACAAGTTTCAGCATTTAGATTGTTCAAAAAACCATTACTGATGGGGACTGCAATCGTTTTAAGCACTGAAACATTCAGCATTGGAAATCAATTGGAAATCAACTTACACAACATAAGTGCAACAGCTCAGAATTTGGGGACGAACATAATGGCTAAGTCGTTTATGAATCACCTGTTTAACCTTTTTGAGCCTCCTGAACTAGCAAAGCAACTACCCATCTAATAGGAAATATGCCAACATGTGCATCTAGCTGGGTTTTGTTCTGAGCCATTGTTACTGCAGCTGTTGTAAATACAATTAACATCACCGGGAACACTGTTTGCAACTCATGGTATTTTGCTACCTGAGGTAGAACAGCATGCCCCTCCCACCCTTAGGATTCAGGTCGGTTATTTTAGAACATGAGGCACAAAATCTAACTAGTATGTCTCCCATCCTGGCAGTAAAAATGCATGTAAAATAAACAAACTAAGAGCTGCTATTTTTTTTTTATGATATCCAACGTCCGCCTGAGGTAGCTGCCACATCCTGCCTCTTTAGGGCTGGTTTTGTTGACAACTTCTTTTTGCGCTGACTGGCAGGTTCCTCAGTACAGGATGTGAAATTTATGCACCTGTTGCCCAGAATGTTTAAAGGCCATTTAAGTACTAAAAAATAGATCCTAACAAAACAATGGTGACAGTGCACAATGGTTAATAGGTGTAAGCAATAAGCATTTGGCATAATTTCTGCAAGATATAATTAAGAAATGCTTCTTTAGGGGGGAAAATTAGATATCTTATATTTGCAAGTAGATGGATAGAAAAGCATGATTTGTTACAAAGGAAAAAATCCATTTTCTCCTTCATTTTCAGCAGGTGTTTGTTCAGGTTCTTCTTCCTGTTTGATTAAGCTGCAAGGATAAGCACAATGTTTTTAAGCTTGCAAGAAATAGGTACATGGTTAAATTTACTTTCTGCATTTGTTCATTTAATATCTCACTTTTCTATGTAAATTTCTAGCAGTTTCCAACATGAACCTATTAACACCATGGTATAATTAATAGTAGCTGTAAAATACAACCTGATCAGACCTCCATCGAGGCTTAAAACAGAGCCACAGAATCCGCTTGAAGGAAATTTAGCATGAGACCTGAGCGTCAATGTGTCAATAAATAAAAACAAAATATGTGGAATTCCAGCAAAGCTACATTTTCAGAAAACAGAGAAAATATGCTAACTTAATCAGAAGTAACTAAAGTTTAGTTTACTTAAAACTTAGAGTTCACGGGGTGAATCTAGGACTTGAAATTCGCAGGTTAGAAGTAATATAGTTACCTGCAACTTGTTAACTTTTGGACAACAAGCAATGTAAGAAGTCACTGCAAAATCTTTATAGGCACAAACAAAAACATTCTAGTTACTTAGTTGTAACAACTAGATACAACAACTAACAACTAGTTACTTTCTAAAGGTACATTTAAAGGGCATTTTATGGGATTTTAAAAAGGTTTGTTTTCCAGGTTTTACGCTCTGCCATTTATTCTATGTGGCAAGGAGAGTGTTATCTTGTTTTGTCAGGCTAGACAGGAGAAAAAATTACTATGGACCCTTGGAGCAATGCATTTCACCCATTCAGACTTTCATCAAGGGGAGGTGGGGAGATGCAGCATGGAAAGGAGGTGGGTCAGCAATTTCCTTGTAATGCCTCCAGCGTGAGATATTTAGTACATCAGCTGCCTGATTGGTTTACAGCTCCAATTCTGGGAATGTCTGGAGAACAAGAGGTCCAAACCTCCTGCAAATCCATGCCCTCCCCGACACTGCCAAACTGTCCTGTTTCTGTGCCCAGTTGCCCACCATAGGTGGAGTTCTTCCACCAGGGGAACCCCAGGAGTGGATAGTTGCACTCACAGGCAAGGAGGAATTCTGCAGGCAAAGCAGATACTGGTCTGTACAGGGAACATTAGCAGGCTTACATTTTGAATATCACAACAATACAAGAAGCAAAAGGTGAACAGACAGAACCACAGGATAGACCCACGTGCCTTTCTCTTTTCACATTAAACTCTGACCTTTTTATCTTGTCCAGCTGGTATTTTCTCATCTTTCTTCCTAGAGAAGAATAGGAATAGGAATAGGAATAGGAATAGGAATAGGAATGCAATTTATTGTCATTGTATAAATACAACGAGATTAAAAGTGCCATCCAGTCAGTCATTCACACAACCCAGCATAAAAATCCAAGACGTAAAATCTACAATTTAAGAACAACCATCCATACACATACTCCAACATTCACATGCCAAACATCACTTACACTCATTTAAAACTGACATAAAAACCAAACACACACACAGCCCTACACTCTTTCACCTAGCAACATTCATACACAATCCATAAAAACTACAATTTAAAAAACAACAACAGCCATACACAATCCCCCATACAATATATATGTAACACATTCAACACTAATATTACCCGTCAACTTAATTTTTAACAGAATTTAGCATGGATACTGCTATTGGGTAAAAACTATTTTTGAATCTTTCCGTCCTTGTTCAGTTCAATGGGAACATGTAGGATGATGATATGCACATAACTGAGCTGACTGTCTCATGCTCCACAGCCCTCAGAAGTAGAGGACTGTTACAATACAGCAGAAATTTCATATCAAGAATATGGATGCAACCTCAGTGTTCCGCAGAAACTCTGTCTCCTGTTATTATCCCAGTGCACTCAACCTGTGTAGTGTCCGGTCAGAGCTTGCAAAGCCACTTTTAAGAAGAATGAATATCATGATACTCTGACACCGTACAGAAGTGACCCGTGGGAGAACGATGCTCTATGATCCTTGGATTTGCCCTTTCATGAAGTGTCTGGAAATCTCTGCTGAAATTCAGTGAGAGGCACTACAGCTCTGTAGCAGATAATTCTTCTCACCTATGAATCCCATGATTCCGTAGGTCAGAGACACGGCTTTGTAACTGTGTAGTGTGGATAACCTCTCTGTTCCACTGGCATCATCCTGGCACTGCTCAATGATGGAAGGCTCACAATGTCAAATATATTCATTCTTCTCAAAAGTTACATTTCCAGCTGTGTTTCTGGCACTTTGTAGATTTGCATTGAAAGAGCAAAAGGGCCTAAGATCCCACAGGTATTCAGTTGTCCAGGAATCTGTGCTGTACCACCTAAATTTCAGTGCCAGTGCCAGGGGAAGGCCAGCAGAGTGGGAACTCCAGCACCATCTAAAGCAGGCACATCCAAACTTCGGCCCTCCTGATGTTTTGGACCATGACTCCCAGAATTCTAAGCTTAGATTGCCAATGACAAAGGACTGTGGGAGTTGTGGTCCAAAACATCTGGAGGGCTGAAGTTTGGACATGCCTGATCTAAAGAGAACTTCCATGCATGGGTGTTCCACTCTGCAATTGGGCTCCCTTCTCTTCCTGCACAAGGCAAAATTTGCAGTACTGCAGCATAACTAGGACACCTTTGTATTCAGCATAGAAGCATGATTTGACATTCATTTGACACTCGCATTCTGTTATCCTGCTTACTTATATACAACTTATAGTTTGTGGAAGGGTAGTCTAAAAGTTTACTGTAAGTAAATAAAAAGTCTCCAGTGAAAAGTGAATTCGCATTGGTATTATGGCAATTACTTTCTTATAAAGAATATAAAATGTAAATGCACCATGCCTGTGACAGAAGTGAAACTGAAAACAGAGGAATGCAAAAAGAAAGCGAAGTATCACTTATCTTAAATTATGATTTCATAATGCACAATAATTATCAATATCTAAATTTTATCTGTTCTTCATCAAGTTTGCCAAACACAGCTATAAACCTTGAGAAGTCTTCTTCTCCTTCCTGGAAGTCCTGGTTCTGAAATTACTCTGTAATGGCTGGTTCACACAAAATGTCATTCCCTGATGGTATAATCAATGAATTATGAAAGTGTGAACTAGCTTATGAATGAAATTCTGGTTTTAGGATCTTTGGTGGTTTCTTTTAACTCTGTTTTTCTTCCTTTGCTTTCTTCTTCCTCTTCCTTTTAAGGTGACATTTCTTAAACAACGCTTCATGTGGCACCCAACTGAATTGCTAAGGTTTTTGAGCCAAGATGATTCTCTTCCTGTACTTTTCACATGTTCTTACCTTGAATAATCAGTGGCAACAACCTGCACTTTTTGTTTCTCATTTTGCATCTGATATTCTAGATTTCTATGTATTAAATGATTTACTAGTTACGAATCCTCTACATAAGTATTATCGTACATATGCTCCCTGACTCTCTCTCTCTCTCTTTTTCTTTCTGGGGTGGGGAGATGAAATTGTTTGGATTGGAACTGCAAAAGGGTTTCTAAAAAAAGAGCCTCTTGGTGCAGTGGTTAAACAGTGGTACTGCAGCTGTAACTGTGCTCATGAACTGGGGGTCAATCCCAGGTAGCTGGCAAATGGCTGACTCAGAAGGCTACTGTCGTCCTGAGGTCGGTAAAATGAGTGCCCAGCTCACGTGTGTGTGTGTGTGTGTGTGTGTGTGTGTGTGTGTGTGTGTGTGTGTGTG
>JAHTLZ010000010.1:67463402-67478957 GCA_023846285.1 Phrynocephalus versicolor
GTGTGTGTGTGTGTGTGTGTGTGTGTGTGTGTGTGTGTGTGTGTGTGCAATATGTAGCCGACTTAATTAAATTGTAAACCACCCAAAGAATGCTTTAAGCACTACGGGGTGGTATATAAGCAGAATACTTTATATCCCATAGAAGTGCCCATGTGGAATGCTGTACCAGCTAAACATTCCCTGCCCCAGTCACAGGTATCAGTGAGGGGATAGCTATTAGTATTACACAATGTGTGTCGCAAGCTGGAGATTTCCTTTGAGCTACCAGATGCGTGACAGGTTGCATAATGGTACAACCCAACATAACTTCCACAGAATTATCTATGCAGATATATGATTCTTACTCAATAGGATACTTGTTTTTACCTTTATTCACTCATTTGACCTAAGAAATCCTGATTTCCTTCTTTTAACTGCTCAAAGTCTACCCATTGGTTCTTCTCTCGTGTAGGACTTATAAGTTTGCTTCCCCTCTGCCCCATTACTCTATGAATCTACTCTACTTTCATCCCCAGAAACAAAGAGACTGCACAATCTTACAAAAAGAAAAGTTAATGCCAACCTGGAAAGGGAAAGAAGATGACAAGACCTATGCAATGCCCCTGTAGCTGATGGAATAAGAGGGGGTAGATAGTATGTTATAGGCCTAAATGTTGTGGTAAGGAACTTTTTGTAGTCTTCCAGATATTGTCACAGAGAAAAACCCAGCCTTTTTCTTTCTCAGACAGTAGCTTTATTTGTTGTAAAATAAAAGGACAAATGTTGACTTCCTTCAACTGTGTTAACTTTCCAGATTCAGCTATTTTGTTTTATCCTGCAGAAGCGAAGAAGGTCTAGCCCCCAGGTGGTATTGCCATTTCCTATTGATTATAGTCCATAAAGCTAAGAGTGTGAAATAATACGAATTGTAGTTCTGGAAGGCGAAAAGTGGTTCCCTCTATTGTGAGTGAAATGTCTAAAATGTTCTTCAACAAAAGTGTTCTTTAAAGCAGACCCCAAATTATACGTATGCTCCATACTTACGTTTCATCAGCTTTATAACTGCGATCAAAAGGAGACCACAGAGCACGAGAACACAAACAATAAGCCCTGCATAATACTGAGGGGGGGGGAGCGGGGAAAGAGAAACATAAAAGACTTTAAGAACTACTAGGCCTCAGATAAAGCTTGATGATGAGTAAATCTTTCAATCTGATATACTGAGCCTGGGGCTTCAGTGGGAGCAGCTGAGCCAAAACAAGGTTGAAGAATATGTGGTAGTGCAGATTTTTTCAGAATTCTGGTTCCTGTTATTTCTGACCACAGGACATTATGGCTGGGGCTGACAAAAAAAGTGGAGTGCTACCAAAGCAGGAGAGCAACAGCCGCACTATTTGTGAAAAACATCAACAACACAATTCATATTACCTTGATACTAAAGATCACCTAGTCAGTACTAAGGCAGTTGCCTCAGGCAGCAATGAGCTTCAGGCAGTGGCCACCCACTTACCACTGCCTGGTCCCCTGTTATGAGGGCAACTTTATATATCAAGGGAGGGCAAGGAAAAGACTGCCGTGATGGTGGGCAGTTCTGAATTGCGATTTGCTGCATGGCTGCTTTCAGAGGAGAGTTGGGTCTCTGGGGCCAAGGTGCTGTGAAATGGTGGCTGTCCCCCCACAGTGCCCTTATCTTCTCATATTCTGAGGGCAACCAGGCAGCCCGAAGCAATTCAAAACAACCTGCTGTCATTGTGTCAGCTTCTGCTTCCATGCTCTCTGCCTTATACTTTCTTTTCTTCATTTCAAAATGGCCTCTGGCAACAGGGGTGGTAGCAGGTTTCTGTTTGCTGTCACAAAATTCATCTTTTAACTGTCTCAGTCCTCTGCAGAATGTGGAAATAATGCAAAGTAAATAAACTGATGAACCAAGCATTAGTGTTAAAAGTTCAACAAGGGAAACCAGACATGGCTGATGTGTCAAGTGTTTGGGCACTGTCTGGTGTTTCTAATGTGTGCAGGTATATGAGTGGAGGTAATGGCTTACTGAAGCCTTATCATTCGTACAAAGCAAATGTGAGAATTACCCTGGGAGCAAAAAAGTAGAGGAAGTGGAACAGCATGCTTAACCATTTCTCTACTAGCTTTTTCTCCCTGTGTGTTTCTCTCAAGAATCTACAGATAATACTTATTGTAAACTGCCTAGAGTCTCATTGGGAAATAGTGTGGTATAGAAATGAAATAAATAAATAAGTAAGTAAATAAATAAATAAATAAATAAATAAATAAATAAATAAATAAATAAATAAATAAATAAATAAATAAATACTGACCTTGCCACCAGGCAGAGAGAAGTAGGTCCCTCCGGCATCATGTTCCGAGTATCCTAAAATATTTGCTGCCCCATTTCTTATTATTTGCTTTGTTATTTCTGTATTTCTACCACAAGAGAGCTGTGGAGGGATTTTAAGCCAGCACTAGTGGGCTCTCCCTCTTTATTATAATCATTAGTATTTTATTTTATTTTGATATTGTGCACTTTTACTTAACATGACTGGGGAAAGCATTCACTACTTTGCTTGAGCCACCAAAATAAAGTGGAGTAGCAGATTAGATTAGATTGATTAGAACCAAGGTATAGTATGTGTTATTTGCAAAGCCGTTGCCATTAACCATTTCATTCCACAATACCTTTGGAGAACCCCAAATCTTCATAGTTGGGTCTAAAAGAAAAAAAATGAAATAAAAATGTTTCATTATGTTATTATACAGCTTAAATACATATCGATCCAGGCGAGTTGATGCTCCTAGAAGCTTGCATGATCAGTGATTGATCTTTCAAACAGGACACCGTGCCCTTCTGCAACATTTGATGCCCTCAAAAGCGCCTTCCTTCTTCAAAACCAGAAGTAGATTTCTGGCCACTTCCAGGTTCATTTTTCACCCCCACATTTTTGACAGGATGCAATGGCCAAAGGATTTGGGGGTAGACAACATGCTCTCAGGCCCACCTTAACTGAGCAATTCTAGTCTATTTTATATAGAACTCTACTGGCTGCCCATGAGGAATACATAAATAAATTTCCCCACCAATGATGCTGTGAAGGGTCTAGCAAAAAGACAGCAAGCTATAGCCAACCATGAAACTAGATTACTTCATTCTGTTGGAACCTGTTCAGAAAGACTCTTGCAACTGAGTGCTATAGAAATAATAGTATTAATACACATCCTATGGACTGTTGCTTCTGCCCCCTATAGACAAACATTAGAAAGAATGCTGTCTAAATTTTTTGTAATGAACTAAGATTTTTGCAAGACCACATTTGATGTGAGAAATTTTATTATATGTACAGGAAGACTCTGGGATGAAAGACCCTGTATCATCACCACCACCACCACCACCACCACCACCACCACCACCACCACCACCACCATCATCTTAGCACCGCAAAGCTGTAAGGGACCCTATGGATCATTGAGTTTAACTGTGAGGAATCCAAATCCCAATCTCTGGTTTTGGAGTTAGATACCAAAAGCACCTAAACCAGCAGTGCTTTGTCTATGCATTAAGTATTTACATGTTTTCTGATGGTTGCAACTAATTTTTTTGTAAAAGAAAGATGTTTTTTCCTCTTTAAAGCATCAGAAACTGCACTATAAACATAGTGTTCCCCAGTGAAAACAAGGAAAACAGTTGTGTTGGCAATCTGTAGGCAAATAGAGAAGCTCACAAGCAGAAGAGAAGGAAGTAACACCACGCGCCTCCAGTTTACTGCCCACCAGCTTGTTACATAAGATGTGGAAGGTGAATTCCGGCTACACTTGACCTCTGGAAAACATGCCTTTAGGACTTCTGCATTTGGGTTCGATAATGCTGAGCTTAGCAAGGACACTTTTCAGGCAAACTAGCCATAAAGACTACAATCTCAGTTAATATTGAATCGTTATAAACTGAGGTATGTCATTGAAACAAAGACACAAATCCAGGGAAAGAACTGTGTTAGGCTGCAACTGTGGGGTAGTGAAACTAGAGGTCATGGGATTGAAGCTCCAAGACTCTCGGAAAAGCAGGTATTAGGAAAGTACAAGTCTTCCCCTTGTCAGACTTCCCTGTTCCTTCATAGTTTATCTGCAGTCTTCAGATTAGCTGGGAGAGAAATGTGTTGTTTTGGGTACAATCAATTTCTACTGCCAAGTATTTCAGGGTGGTTCAATCATGAAATGGTAATTAAAAACCACTAGCTTACAGATGACTTGGACCTTGTTTGTCCATACAAGCTAATGCAACATTTTTAGGGCTGTCCTGGTATGGAGTGGCTATAGGAACTGCTAAGATGAGCACCAGCTCTTCCAAATTTACCCTAACCCCATTGGTCTGTTGCCAGAAAGAATGCACCAAAAGAGTTGGCTGTCTTAAACATTTTGTTTCACACAAGTTTTTGGGGACTGCAGACCTCTTTGATGAAATAGGTTACAACCTAGAAAGCTTATAATGAAGACAGGGAACCACTGGCCTCCAGGAGACAAGAGGGAGGTGGTGTTTTTTTCATGAGTGTTTGTATCTGCAGGGGAAAAAGCCATCTCTGCTGTAAGAAAACAGCAGCCATTCACAGCCCGTTCTTTCCTAAAAAGTCACTGAATGAGTGAATGTTTTCCATTATGTACGAGCAGAGCAGTTGTTGGGGTTGTCAAGGAAGAAGGGTCTGCTGAGAGAAGAGTAGTTCCTGTCGAAAAAATGGTTGCAATAGTGCTTGTGGCAAACATAGCTTTAGGTGAGGTTTTCACTGTAACAACATAGCAATATGAGATATCAGAGCCAAATATCATTGGACCTGAACAAAGCAAACAAAGAGAGTTTCAAGATGGAGACAGTAGTCTCAGGTCAGATGGTGGTGTGATTTGGAATGCCTCTCCCCCTCCACCCTCCCAGCTTCTTGGGTGGGGGCGGGGAGACACTTTCAAAATGTAGTTTTCTAAGAGGTATCAGCAAAGAAGCTGCCTGCAACACATTGGCTGGAACCCTAATAGTGTTTGAATAGGATTTGTGTAACTTGCCACAGCTTAATAATGGCTAATTGAAAAGATAACATGATGCATCTCACTTCTCCATTCGGGTGCGTGTTGATGCACATGGCTGAGCCACACACCTTGTCAGTTTGACGATTAGCTGCAATTAGTCTCAGAAAGTGATACAAATATTAAATACATATCAATAGGATTCTGGCCATTACGGTCTGCTTGGATGCATTCTGAGATCAGTGTCCCCTACGCACACTCTGCTCCAACTAATCAACTATCAATTGCATTTCTTTTCTCCTGTCCTTTGTGTTAATTTTGTACTCGATCACAGCAGCTATATCCAATATAGGATTGTTCCAAGAGGACAAAAATGTTCATAGCAAGCACTACTATTTTGGATTACAGGTTTTCTCAAAGGCTTTCATGGCCGGGATCTGATAGTTGTGAGTTTTTCAGGCTGTTTGGCCGTGTTCTGGAAGTTCTCTCTGTACTCTGGGGTACTTCAGTCTCACTCAATCTATACCCCAGGTATTCTGGCATCTTCAGTCTCACTCACTCTGTACCCCAGAGCACAGAGACAACTCCTAGTTCCCTGAGCTCATTGCCCTCTGAAGATGCCGGCCACAGAGTCTGGCAAAATCTCAGGAAGAAATACTTCTAGAACATGACAACACCCCAAAAACTCACAACAACTATCGATTACTGGTTTGTTCCAGCACAATATGACAGAAGTCTTCCTAACATGATTGATCTTATTTAACATAAGAACATAAGAAGAGCCATGCTGGATCAGGCCAAGGCCCATCTAGTCCAGCTTCCTGTATCTCACAGCGGCCCCACCAGATGCGTTTGGGAGCGCATGAGACTAGATAAATATTTCTTAGTAGGTAATGAGGGAATGAAAAACATTAACACAAACCATGAAAACAATATTGTTGAGGTCTATCTAGGAATGCACCCCCCTTTTTTTTACCTGAGATGACACTATTTTCAAAGTTTTCAGTTGTGTTTGACATTGGCAGTGCCGTTGGGTTAGATGTAGCCACTAAATAGAAGACAATAAAATCAAAAGCAATTTTAAAAAACTCTTTAAGTTTCACTATGTGATGCTTCCTGCTTTGAGACCAATGTAGGTTGAGCTGTGGTTCATAATTATTATTATTTTTAAAAGAGATCATTTCGGCACCAGACAGAAATGACATCTTGTAAGCAAACATATCTGGAAATACACATCTGTTTGCAAATAAAGCATATATTTTCCCATTATCACCTTGGACTAATTTTCTACAAGGAGCACCAACATTCACAAAGCCTTTTACAGCCCTTAAAATGGTAATTATAAGTCACTGGCTAGAATGCTGCTAGTTGTTTAGTATGGCATAAGAGCAATGACTTAAATCACAGTAGTGAATGACCACTAGTTAATATGATGGTGGCCTGTAGTGAGCAACTCCTTAACTAGTTGCAATTTGCCGCTGTGATTTATGTCAATGTATTTATACTGGTAAATACTCAACAACATTCTAGCTGTTACCTAAAAAGCATCACTGGCTAACTATAAGACCCAGAGTAGTATCTTATTATTTGATTTCACACTCAAACAGGAAGTAAACGATCACACATTTATCTAAAACTTTGCTGTTTCACCCCAGGCCAATTACTCACATTATACGCATACAAGCCATGTACTCAATAGGAAATTACATCTGCAAATAGATGTTGTACGCAGTGGCCCATCTTCAGTGTTGTCATTGCACTAGCAGAAAAGCAGATTGTAAATGGTGGCACTGGAAATATCAAGAATACCTACTACTATTTGTGGATTCCTCCCCTATACATCTAGGGACTTCCATTAGAGCACAAGCGCAAAGGAATGATTCAGTTGTGAAGGTTCAGCTTGGAAACCTTTCAACCCTTTTCACATATGGGGACAGTAGGGAAAGAAAATGACATTCCTTACAAGTTTTTTAAACTCAGCACAACAAAGGCAAAAAATCACTGGACTTTGCCTTGCAGGAAGTTTCTAATAAGACATGGTACCTGTAGCAAAAGAACTCATCTCTGTGGTGAAAAAATGAACAATACTTTCAGTTGACTCATCTTGAAGAGTAGCTGGCAATGACTGGATGCCCACCAAGGGAAGAGTAGTTGCAGGAAAACCAATGGCTGTTGAGGCGGAAGACGTGGCTGCTATTGGACCCGTAGTAGTGGTAGAGATTGTTGGCGAAGGTGGGGTTGATGTTAAGAAAGAAACAGAAGGTGTTGAATGAGTAACTCTGGATGTGAGGGGAACAGTGGTTATTTTGGAGGTGACTATCTGTGTTGTAGCGGTTGTGGCAGTTGTAGTAGTTGTGGTGGGCACTGTGGTTGTTGCTGTAAGAAAAAAGCAAAAACAAAGACATCTTTGAATGATGTCTAGTACAAAGGGGGCAGAGTAACAAATCTAAAACACAAGACTATAATTCTGACCAGTAAAAAAAAGGTAACTCAGAGGCAGAACTTTTAAAATTATTTTAATATATGGAATTTGATTGAAGAACACAAGAACAGTCCTGCTGGATCAGATTGAACATCTAGTCCAACATCTTGTGCTCACAGTAGCCAATCCATTACGTAAGAGACAAACAGCAGCAAAACAGGAGTTGAACTGCACCATCTGATGTGCAATCCCAATGCAGTGGAAATAGGGACCTGATTCTGGAGATAATATGTAGACATCATGACTTGTGCCCATTGATGCTCTCAATAACATTTCTAATCCTTTAAAACCACCAGGTTGGCAGTCAACATACCATTTTATAGTAGTGAATTCCTCAGTTTAATTATGCCTTGTGTGCAGAAACAATTCTCTTTATCTGTCTTGAACATCCCATTCACATCCAATGGATTTTAAGAAGCTGTATCAGCTTTCCTTTCATCAGAGTCCTCTTCAAATTGTATTCCTTTAATTTTATCTCACCAGGAAATAACCTATGACCAAACTCCTGTTGCTTTTTTGCTATGCATGAAAATTAAATGGTATAAGCTGCCCTAACTAATAAAAGAGACAGTGCATGCATGCAAAGCACACAATAGGATGCAAGACCAGGCACACCACAAACATGTTCACCTCTTTCCTGTGTGTAATAAAAAGCAATGGGGTTCTGACCTAGATATCAGTAGGAGCTTTTCATCTTCTATACTAATATTGAATATAAAAGACTTATTTGCACCACATTTTTGGGAGCTCACCCTCCCAGATATTCTTCAATCTGAAAGTTTTGCCTTAATGGCATACAGTTAAATAACAAAATGTGCACACACAATTCTGTGAGCCTGGTAATTTCTGCTTAGCCTTAAATACTGGCAAGATCTGATTAATAGTTATTGTAACAGTAGTAAAGAAGTTAGAATAAATAAAAAATATGGGTATAAGGTTCAAAATAAAAGAGGTATAAGTTTGCCAAATGTAAAAAAAATTGTTTAGCAAATCAGATAAGGTTTATTGGGAATATTGTGTATAATCCAGAAAGATTAATATGGTGGAAAAATCAAACGATTGGAAATAAAAGATAATATTGAAAAATATTTATTTAGCACTATTAGGAAATTGAAATAAATGAGATTAATAACCCCTTTCTTAGATCTATGCTACGTGAATGGTATATACATAAAATTATGTCACTTGGAATCACCATTAAGATCAGTAACTGAAATAGAGAATTTTCCTAAAAATTGAAATTTTAAACAATTATTTAGGGAGAAACAAGTGATTAGATTGAAATATTTGATTTAAGATGAGAAGGAAGGTACAAATGAAAGAAATTCTTCAGTGTAGGGACATATCCTGGTTTAATTTTATACAATTAGAGAAATGGATTAATGTTTGAATAAATAAATATAACAAATGTAATGATTATACAAAATATGAACAATTATTAATATTGAATGAAAATATTCAGAAGGGGGACTCAGTAAAAGGTAATGTCAGTAAGTTAAATAAAATAATTTTGGATTCAGAAGATGAAAATAGGGAAGGAACTGGAATGAAGTTAATTTGAGAACAGGAATTTTACAAAGAAATAAAAGAGAAAGATTGGGCTGAAATATGGAGTTTGAATAAAGGAAAATATTTTAAAAATAAGTTTAAGATGGTATTTGATGCCAGTGAAACTGAATAAAATAAATGCTAATTTCTCTAAGCTTTGTTGGAAATGTGACAAGGAGGTTGGTACTTTTTTCATTTGTAGCGGGGATGTAAAACAATACAAAAATTTAGAAATGTGTTTTTTAAAGAATTAAGTGATATATTTGAAAGGAATATTGAGCCCAATTCTGAAATTGCTTTGTTGCCAATATTTGTTGATAATAATTATAATTTTAAAACTAGAGAGTTGATTACAAATGTATTGACAGTGGCTAGATTACTAATAGCTAGAAATTGGAAATCCAAACATGAACTATATTTAGATGAATGGTATAATAAAATATGGAATATTGCTTTAAATGATAAATTGATATGTACTTTAAAGATCAAAAAGGAGAGTTAAAATAGATGTCATTTATGATATCTGTGGTAGATTTATTGAACATGTAAGAGATAAGGGTAAAGCTTCTGCACAACAATCAATTTTGATTTCTTTGTAATTTATATTTTGTAAAAAAAATGTATTTTGTATAAATAATTTTTTTAATTTTTTTTTTTTAGAAAGAGCAAAAGCAGAAGAGAGAGCCCAAGAACAAAATTAGAGGAGGCCCTCCTTGTACTCAAGATAGCATGAATGCCATTGATCTTAAACTTCTGTCCCTTCACATATCCCAGTAAGGCTATAATTTAGTAAAGTCATGTGATTTTCTTTAAAACAATGTTTATGGTATTTCTTAAAAAAAGTAGTATGACCCTCCAGATGTTGTTAGCCTCCCATGAACCCTGACCACCAATTGGAGAACCATGCAAATGCGCCTTGTTGGGTCAACATATATACCATGCTGATAAGTTAACACATGATCAGAAGCTGAAAGCAGAGTCAGCTTTGTCCAGTTGCAATCCAACGAAACCTGATGACCCATCACAAAGCAAAACAGGGAAATTTGCAATCTGTGGGGGCTGAATGAAACTCTTGTGAGATGCAGGGCTTCAGAAAGTCCCGCTTCTGATAACATAATCTATATAGCTTTGTTTGATGCTAGTATCTCAGAGTTTCTGTAGGACAAGGAATCATTGCAATGATCACACTCACCTCGCTCAACTTGAAGAGTCAAAGTATTTTTTATGTCATTGAACCAGCCTCTTATTTCAATACGACAGCAATACAGTCCTCTGTCTCTTTCATTCAGATTTGCTATTGTGAGTGATACATCTCCATTAGTCACGCCGCCCTTTAGATCATATCTTGATGAAATACTTGACACAACCCTCCGTCCATTTGTTCGGAGGATTTCCTGGCTGCATTTCGAATTCGGGCAACTTCCTCGTCCCCAGCACATATCAGTAAGACCACCTGACTGTCGGATGCTGTACCTGCATGGCAACACGACAGAGCGACCCACCACGCCTCTCACTACGTTTTGGGGCACAGTGCCCACTGGAAAGAAAGAAACAGAGGAAAGGGTCAAGAAGGTTCTTACATTACATTGTGAAATCTTGCTCTCCTGAAATGGAGGAATCAATATTATTGAAAATATATTGCATTGTGCATGTGGTAATAAGGTTTCTAAGACTGATTTGACTGGGCTCGCTAGAATCCAATAGTACGATCACAGCTTTCACAGCAGATTAGACAACAAAAATATCAGAAGGCTAACCAAAGGGAAACGGTCCATTTGATTAAACTGAAACTTTGCAAACATTGTACATTTTACGTTGTACCACTGCTACAGGATAGTAGACTGATGACCCTATAGGGAGGAATGAACTGGGGGGGGGGCTGAAATTTACATCTTGAGGAAGCCAAATGATCCAATTAATTGACCTCGGGCTGTTTGTAATTACCATTCTAATTTACTTTGGAAGATAGTTATGTTTCAACAGTGCACTCGATACAACATATGAGTTCTACTATTTCCTGCCTGTCTTTCTGTTTGTCTGTCTGATTTATAGGCTGCATTTCTCCCTCATAAGGAATTCAAGCCAGCTCACAGTGTTTAAAAAAAGCAGAATTAAACCCACAATAAATTATTCATTAAAAACAATTAAACTATGATAGCAATTAAAACAATTAAATGCTTAAACACATGTAAATCTTTAAAAACTCAACTAAAAAGAGGCATTCTAGGACTCAGTTATGATTATTTTTAAAAACCTGCCTTAAGAAGTGGGTCTTCAGTTGTTGTTGGAAGGATAAAAAAGGGAGAGCCAGCCTGATCTCCCAAGGGAAAATATTCCATAACCCAGGAACTGCCACTAAGAAGGTCCTCTCTTGAGTCTTCATCAGTTGTGCCTGTGCTGGCAATGGGACTGAGGAAAGGGGCCCCTTTGACTATCTTAATAAATGAGAGGGCTCATATGGGGATATATCTCATATTGATAAGGCCTCCCTGTTTCCTACGCCTTATGATGCAATCTCAGTAGTCACTTCTGGAACCTATTACGTCTGGTTTGTTTGCCTGGTTCCTGCTTCTTTACATCTAGCTTTCTTACTTCTTAATGAATCTTCTCCAGCAACTGTGTTCATGTATACCCTCTGTAGACCTGTCCCCTGAAAGCATCAGTTTATCCTGGAGTGGTGACTTGTACCCTTCCACTTGGAAAGGAAGTAAGAGCTCCCTTTATCATGCTGGCAACAGAGGGCCTTTTTACATGACCCCTAAGATCCACTGGTCCTTTAAATTCGGACCAGAGATCTTGAGGGTTTGTCGCTCTCCCTGCGTTCCCACCCCCTCCGCACTTCCTTGTTCTGTCTGCGTGAGGGGAGGGAGAAAAAAAGGGAGAAAAGAATGCACTCTTACCTCCAGAGTGCCCCAGTGGAAGTTGCTCTGACCCCCCCGTCACTTCCTGGTTCCTCTTAAAGGGGCGGGAGGCAAAACAACAACAACAAAAAGAAGGGAGGAGAGCCCGGCACTCTCCGCATCAAATTTTTTCACTCTCCCAGAGCAGGTACTTGAAAGGTGTGCTGGGTCGCGCTTAGGTGGGCGGGGTCGCACTTAATTTTCTGATAGCTCCAGAGCTGGTGGGGAAACATTTTTAAGCTCCGGAGCTGGGAGCCATTTGCAGGGGAGCTTAGGGGTCGTGTATAAACGCCCAGAGACACTCTTCTACTTTTCCTTTGGATCAAGACAGTCAGTTAAAAGAAAGTTGCTTGGGATGGAAGATATTTTGTGCTCATTTTCATTGCCTTCAGTAGAATCAAGGAAGCCAAGGAGTCAGAACATTCTGCCAGTTCATTTCATTTTAACATCCCCTCCCCCATGTCTGACTATTCATATTCCATAGCCATTATGTTCTCTATAAGTATCTTCTCTTCTTCTGCTGAGCAGAAGGCATAAAAGTCAGTGCAATGCTCGTGAGTCGTGACTGCTCCAATTATACAGGGCACCTCCATCTTTATACCTGGTTTATTAAGTGGCAACATGACCCTAGCCAGCTCAGTGACCCCAATGAGAGCCATGACCATTAAAAGTGTTCTCCTTGAATCTGCTGAGCAGCCCTTCTTTCGAGCTCGGTGAATGTCATTTCCTCTTGGCAGGCTTCCCAGGTGAAACAGAGAGACTCCTCCAAACGGGGACCCATAATTTTCATGCAACATTCCCCAGGTGACATTAGGGGAGCTCTGTTTTGCTGAAGGATATGTTATTGGGATGATACTCCGATTCTTTCACGGCTGTTGCCTTAGGCCCTTGGGATTTACACATTCCAGTAATACTCTCATTAGTGTACAGGCAGAATAATTATTTGGGGAACAGCAGGGGACAAAGTGGCAGGTAATGGAATGGGAAGCAAGGGCAAAGGCTTATCGTTACAAGGCTGATATTCACCAACAAGCATTTCCTTCCAGGGACATTGGAGAAGGAACTGGTAAGCAGTGTACCTTTGTGGGCAAACCTACAGTGTTACCACTAAGAATATAACAATATTCTTGTTATATAACATAACATAATATTAATAATATTAATTACAATAGTATTAATAATAGTATTAATTATAATATGAATAATATTAATAATCAACATAACAATAATCTTGGTTATGGCTATATCACAAAGGCATTGGTCCTTTCTGAATCTTTTTCCAGCAACCATGTCCAGTTACACTACCTGTGTCCAAATATGCCCACTGATAACACCAGTTTACCCTACAGTGGTGAGTTGTGACAATAATTATATGGCCTCAACTTGATTTCAACTTACAATCTGTCCAGGTTTTCTGGAGATACTCAGAAGTAGCTTACCATTCCCTCTGTCTATGGATGCTCTGGATGCTTCTCCTGGGTTGTGAGGGAATTGGAATTATGACCTCTGACTCTACAGCCAGACACCAAACTCCTTGTATTATTTAAGCAGCTTGAACATTTTTTATTTACAGTGAAATCACTAAATAACAGAACTTCCAATACAGAATTCTTATAGCTGTGGAATCAGAGAGATCAGCATTAGGGATGGGCACCTTTTGAAAAATGACACACTTTTTCATCATGTCATAAGGTTATGAAACATTTCAACATGAAACAAAAAGCCAGGCAGTGTTTCATTTCATTACAAAACAAAATGCCACCACTATTCCGAAAAATGAAACAATTTGTTCTAGAGGAAATGGCAGGGGAGCTTCCTCAAGCTCTCCCCTGTAATCCCTTGAAATTTGGAAAGGTTTGGGTTTCAGGGAACAGAGATATTAAGTTCCAAAGGAAGTGCTGAATTGAAGGTGTGTGGATCTGCGCACTTTACCAATACAGAGGGGAAGCTGTAAATTAATCCTATAATTGGTAAAATGCACAGAACACACTCCTTAAATTAAGCACGTCCTTTGGAGCTTCATCACTCAATTCTCCGAAACCCAAACCTTTCCAGATTTCAAGGGGTTATAGGGGAAAACTTGCAGAAAGTACTCTTGCCATTTGCATGCCTCGGATCAGTAATTTTCCATTGCATATTTTAATATATTTTTTAAAAAACACATTGGAAAGTTACTGATCCAAGGCATGTGAATGGCAGGGGTACCTCCTGCAAGTGATTTTTAGGAACCCCTTGACATTTGGAAAGGTTTGAGGTTCAGGAAGCTGAGTTATGAAGGGGGGGGGGCTTAGGGAAAAAACCTTTCTAATTGGAATCAATGGGAAGTGGTGACAGCGCTATTGCTCAACCGATCAGCTTCCTATTCCAATTAGAAATGTTTTTTCCTAGGGGTACCCTCTTTGGAGCTTCATAACTCAGATCTGTGACACCCCCCCCCCCAAAAAAAACCTTTCTAAATTTCAGGGGGTTAACCTAAAATCACTTGCTCCCCTGGATCCTTTAGCATTTCATTTTGTTTTGTTTTGTTTTGTTTTAGAATAAAACTACTTTAAAATTCATTTTGGTAATGAAACAAAACTTCTCTAGAAATGAAACAAAATGAAATGCTATTTTTCCATTCCATGTCCATCCCTAGTCAGCACATTTTAGCTAAAACAAGGAATGTATATAACACCCATAAATGAAGGAGGCTGTGTCTAATATTTTTTGAAACCCAATTCGGAACTTCAGAGTGGCTTCAGTCTAGCACTGCTGTTCTGTTATACATCAGTAACTTTGATGTTCTGGAAAGCGATATCTTTCAAGTGAGAAAAAAATACCAGTGCGTTTCCAAAAGATACACGGAAAAAGAAGCCTTCGTTTTTACAATACATAGGCAGCGTTGACAGCATAATGTGTTGAAAACTGGAACAAACAGTTCATTTACTGAGGAGGTTAACAAAAGGTCATCGTTCACATGAAACATCTTTAAAAAGAACATTGAGATAAGTTTGCTTATATTTGTTTGTGATGTTTTTGTGCTCCAGATCAGTTGATGAATTCCTGGACTAGAATTGCTATGTTGTTTTTCTTGATTGAATTAGAAGACTGAGCCATTATGGAGATTCTCTCTAGAGTTCTAGTGTGAAGCAAGGAATTGCATTTTACATTAGCATTTTATCACATGAAAACATCACTTTTATTCCAATTGCAAAACCATTTTACATTTTTAATTCTATTAATGTGATTTTTAAAAAATGAAACATCAGCAAATTAACCTCAGATTTCCCTGCACCCTTTCCTCACCTCTAGAACAAGTGTGAGGAAAAGGGAAAACTTTCAGATATTGTTGACCACAACATCTGTCAACCCAAATCAGCAAAACCAGTAATGAAGAAGGATGGGGAGGTATAGTCTACTTGGTCTATCCCTGCATTAAGCTTACGGTTTTATTGAATATAACAAGAAAGCCTGTACAGCCAAGCATCAGTTCAGCCAGATGTGTGGTAGGTAAATGAATGAATGAATGAATGAATGAATGAATGAATGAATGAATAGTTACAGCTCATAATTAAAGATAAAAGAAAACCACATAAAATTCTTATTGAGTTATTAGGCTATAAACACAATTGCCAAAAATCCTATTTTCAGAAC
>JAHTLZ010000010.1:67480973-67512071 GCA_023846285.1 Phrynocephalus versicolor
ATACATACATACATACATACATACATACATACATACATACATACATATTTGTGGAGCTCATTATACTAGATTAATACTAAACTTACAGGATATATCAAGCATTTTCAGTTTGATGGGTTGGCTTATGAGATTCTGCGTAATGCACCATAATGAATGTGGCTTCGTAAGTTTGAGCAGGAACACAGTTATGTCACTGCTAAGCTGCTGTGCTCATTATCTCCAGGAATTCACACAAACGGTAAGAGTTTAAATATGGGCAGCATTCTTACAGAGATGATGAAAACATTCTCAGAGCACAAGTGAAATGTTCTCCAATATTCCACCCAAAGCTACTTGTTAATGAACTTAAAACAGAATACCAAAGCCCAACTCTCTCTCTCTCTCTCTCTCTCTCTCTCCCCCTCCCCCTCCCCCCTCTCTCTCTCACACACACAGCAAGTTAGTTTTTAGTTTCTGCTGCAGATAATAGGAAAAACAGCACTTGTTTTGTTACATGTGAAATAATCTCTCCTGGGGTATTAATGTTTGTGGACAATGAAAAACACCGACTTACCTACACAAGTATGAATCAAGACCCAATGAAACATTCGAACGAGTGGCATGTTTCAAGTTCACAGACCCCAACAGTAGCCTGAATCTTGGCACATTGGGTTTTATTCACTTTGAGTGTGCTGAGTGTGCTTTACTTTCACAACTTCTCTATTTTTAGTCTCAGCCCATTAACTTCAATCAGCCTGTGCTTCCCAGGACCAAAGAGACGTGTGATGTGATGTGGGTAGCCTCTTTGTGACTTGCAAAGAAAAGCCTAGGAGAACTCTCAGGGAAATGTCGTCAATATTTCTGGAGCCAGTAGGGGTCCAGAGGGGGCAGAAAGCCTTTGCCTCATGGGATGGTTGTATGACCTCACTGCTCACGTAAGCAGTGATTGCTCTTAGCCCTGCAGAAATTGAAGCACAGGTTATGTTTAGATGGCGGAGGTTAAGCTTGGTATTGCGGATTTGGAAAACCAGAATGAGCCGTGAGATTGAACAATGGCTCTGAGATTTATTGGCTCTTGCTGTCAAAGAAAAGGTTAACTTACACGAAAACACAAATGCCAAGAAAAGTTCCAGAACATATAGTACTGTTTTCTTGAATTTTAGTGGCTAATGCTTTTAACAGACATTGTTTCTAAGTGGCTGAGATGCCTCCTCCTTCATTTTTTCCTTGGGTAGCTGCTCTCCTTGTATTTAGGACGAAGGGGGCAGAATGATAAGGAGGGCAGCCTACAGGAAAGCACAGGTCATAAAAAGTGAAAGTCTTTATCTCCAGAAGTTTGCAGGCAAGAATCCCCCAGTACAAATAAACTCAAGATGTGCTCTCAGTGCCCTCTAGTGAGTTATGGGGAAAATCAGAGCGTTATCATCTGTCTCTCATTTGCAAAGATAACTGTTGACAATGGTTCAGAGTGGAGAGGGGCACTTCAAGTCAAGTTTTGTCCACTGCAGGATTTTTTTCTGGTGGAGAAAAATGTGTGTGGATTTGTGTTAATGCACCACTAATGCATAATGGTGCATTAAGATAATCCATATGCATGAGATGCAGCACTAATACACACTGCCCCAATTTCTGTTACTTAGCATAGTAAATCACAGCTAGCATAGGCCCATTTGAATCAATGGTACTCACAGAGTTGACTCACTAAATATCTATTGATTCATTAGGCCTAATGTAGTGCAATTGAGGGTGGGAGTTCAGTTTCCCCGCTGGTCCTCCTTGACAGAAACTGGATTGCATGGTCCATACGGTCCCTTCCAGCTCTGCTGCAGTGTAAAGATTCTAAGATTAAAATGATAAATACACTTCGGATTTCCCTTTGACAAGTCAGATCTACCAGCTGTTTCTTGCCATAACCCTAAGACACACCCCAGGACAAACCCCGGGAGAAAATAAAATAAATATACTTACAAAACAGGGAATCTCTAAGCATAAGTTATTATTAGCAACATAACTGAACAGAGTTGAGCTCATGGTTTGTTTGTACAAGCTTTCTTTAACCTGAAGAGCCTAATTTAATTATTATTATTATTATTTGTTGTTGTTGTTGTTAAACAACAGGGAATCAGGGATGCAACCTTCTGCAGTGCAAATCACCCAACAATCTACCTTAGTTGGAGGCGTATCTGGAAGTTGAGTCATGGCAACTGGACTTCTTTTCTTAAGAGACTGAAACGTTTTGCTGCTCATCCAAACAGATTCGTCAGTCTGAGAAAAGCTAGTTGCAAATCCTCCATTTTATAGTTCACTTTGACCTCATGTTGCCCTGGTCAGAAATAGGCTCATAAGATGAACAATGGCCTGAATAGGCCCATTAGGTGGACAAATGTGCTCAATAGGCTCATTAGGTGGACAATGGCCTAAGGTGTGTGAAAGTCCCACCTTTACAACCTCCCCAGCACCCATAAAATATGAGTCATTAGCCATGGCCTTCCTGATGGAGGTGTGAAGTATTATTTATTTTTCTTGGGATTGTTGAAATCACTGTCTGATAAGCAGCAGACAGATTGTGCCCGAGCTCCCCACCTCTGCTGAGAGAGGGGTTTTCAATGCTCACATGAATGGCTTCCCTGACCCTTCTCTCAAACCACCAATCTTCTCTGTCTAATATGTGTACATCCTCGTCTTTGAATGTGTGCCCTTTGTCCTTCAAAGGAGGTATACTGCTGATTCTAGTCCTGAGCTGTTGCCCCTCCTATGTTATGGCATCCTCCTGTTTAATGGCTGTTTAGTTTCTCCAGTGTAGAGGTCTGCACACTCCTCACTGCATTGGACCACATATACTATATTGTTCCTTTTGTGTTTTGATGTCGGGTTCTTTAACCCGGCAAGTGGACGAGTCTCTGCCTCAGTGTGTTTGTGTGTTTGAAATAAACAGGGATGTGGTGTTTGCCAAAAATTCTTTTAAGCTTTTCAGACACTCCAGCCATGTAGGGAATGACCAGGTTCTTCTGTCGGCTCTGGGTCTCAGGCTGATCCCTTGTTCTTCTGGGTCGGCACACTGCTTTGTTGAAGGCCCACTTTGGATATCCACAGGCCTCAAGTGCTGTCTTCAGGTGCCTGTCTTCCTTCTTCTTGGCTTCTGTGGATGTGGGGATGCTCTCTGCTCTGTGGGTCAGTGTCCTGATGAGTCCTAATTTGTGTTGTAATGGACAGTGGGAGTCAAACAGTAAATACTGATCTGTATAGGTGGGTTTTCTGTAAACCTCTACTCCCAGGCCATGGTCAGGTCTGATGATGACTGCACAATCCAGAAAAACCAGCCTGTTGTATTGGGTGTCTTCCCTAGTGAACTTAATATCAGGGTCCACTGCCTGTAAAGGCCTGTACTTCCTGAATGAGCACTGAAACTGTTGGCTGCAAAGTTGGCAGATCAGCAGTTCGACCTCCCACTGTTAACCCCAAGTCCTGCCAACCTAGCAGTTTGAAAGCATTTAAATGCAGGTAGATAAATAGATACCACCATAAAAAGTGGGAAGATAATCAGTGTTCTTTGCACAGAAATTTGTTCAGCCATGCCAGCCACATGGCTAAGGACTTGCACAACACTAGCTCTTTGACTTAGAAACGGAGATGATCATCGCCCCTACAGTCAGACACGACTAGCACACATGTGCGGAGGGGAACCTTTACCTTTACTGTTATCTACATACCTGAACTAGTGGGGTGGTGTCATCCCTGCGAAGGTGTTAAGTGCCTTCTTCTCCACTTCTATGTATGAGTTAGCAACAATGGGTGACACTGGGGAACCCATGGCACAACCATGCTTCTGTCTGTAAAAGTCCCCTCTGTACATGAAATATGTGGTGTTCAGACACAGATCCAGGAGCAGGTATTTCTGGCCTGGGTTGAGGCTGCTTCTGAGGGTGCCATCTTCTCTTAGTCTCTTCTTTATAGTTGTTAGGGAATGACTTTAGAAACAAACTCCTCTGAATTGCGCATGTGGTGGTCCATGAGTCCAACCAGCGGGGCTAGGATAGCCTCCAGGTATTTTGCAATGTTGTAAGTCGCTGAATTTATACTACTAATAATGGGTCTGAGGGGGACCCCTTGCTTGTGTATCTTGGGAAGTGCCATATATCAAAGCCAAGGTGAACTATAAAATGGAGGACTTGCAACTAGCTTTCTTCAGACTGACGAAGCTGTTTGGATGAGCAGCAAAACATTTCAATCTCTCCAGAAAAGAAGTCCAGTTGCCATGATTCAACTTCCAGATAAACTCACCTGGGTGACTGAGAATCTTCACAGATTTAGTTGGAGGTGGTTTTCAATGTTTCTAAAGCTGAAAAGGTACCTCTAAATGTACCAAAATGCAGGCAGAAGAAAGCAAAAATGCACAGAACCACAGAAGATTACTTAGGGACAATGGTACAGCAAGCCATGGGACACCCATCCAGAAGGCCTCTATCATGCAAGGATGCAAGCTTAATTTTTTTGTCCTTCATCCAGGCCATTACTGGGCCCAGGTAGCAGCCCAAGACATACAGGGCCACACCTGATTAAAATGTTACAGGAGAGCTGTTTCTCATCAGCTTGGTGATGATACTTTGATTCAAAATCTGTAGCGATCATCTCCCAAAATTCTGTGCAGATATTAAATAATGCTGGGGACAAATACTCACTAGAACCTCACACATCTAAAGCCAATGAACATCATGTATTGACATAAGTATTGACCCACCAATCAGCTACTGATTCAGTGGGTCTACTCTAGTTGGAACTACCAAGCAGGTTTAGAATATGGTTTCTACATTGTATCAGTTCTTTGCTGTGTAGTAGTATTAGGGCTGTAACTGAGGAGAGGTGACCCAGGTTGTGACCCAGAATTCTGAAATATAGAGAGATGTGTGTTTGTGGTGGTTTTTGAAAAAGCAAATAGGAAGGAAAATGAAGGCGCCTGCTTCAACTCCCATTGAGATCAGTTGCCGGAAGGGTGCAACTGTGTGTACCAAACCCAGAACAAGCAGGTGCCGTGTGGAACCTATACAACTTTCATGCACTTAGCCTCAGGTGTTCCTTCATTCTCTCTTCATGTATGCCAATCCCATGTGACCCAGTCTTAACCAATAAAACATTGAAGTAGCAGATGACCAAGTTGCTAGTTATGGCTCTGAGAAGGATACTGGAGAGATCTCCGCCGATAATTACTGACTATTTCTATTAACTGGCCAATTTGTGGTTTTTTCCCCCAGCCCCCTTTCAGGCTTAGAGCTGATGGCATCGTGCATTCTTTTGAGTCCAGACATCCTTGTCATTCTACCTGTACCATTACTTTCTTTCTCTTTCTTGTTCTTTCTCTTTCTTTGTTTTTTCCCTTTTCTTTTTTGAAGAGCTATCAGATGACAGTTCTGTGCTTGATTATCCTCTCTGGTTGAAAGGCTATCCAGTTGAAACCCAATGTAAAGATGAAGGAATAAAATTAAGTACAATACAATCATGAAACAGGAGAAAGAGGGCCTTGAATTGTTGTCTATCCAAAATTTACCACCTGGAAAGCAGGCTTACTGTTCATTATGTCACAGTACCCCCCCTTTGGTAAGATGTATTTTATTTCTATTTAAACTACAATAATTATTTTAATTTGCATATTTATTTCTTTTGTTTCCGCTTTTATTGCTCTGTAAGAGGCCAGCATGGTCCTACTACAGTGAGAAGCCTAATTCCATAGTCTTGATATGTGTGTGTGTGTGTGTGTTGTGTTGTTGCAGTTGTGACCAATTCTTCGTGACCCCGTGTCCATGGAGTTTTCTTGGCAGGAATACTGGAGTGGTTTGCCAGTTTCTACTCCAGGTGCCTACAGCATATGCAGAAGCTAATATTAAGGTCCATGGTCTCAGTGTATTCTCTTCTACTTCACTCTACAGTATACCAATAGTTCTTGCCATATTACTTTTGAAGCACATACAGAACTTGAAAAACGCTAAGGATTGTATTTCTTCCTCCATAAACAATAATGTATGATAGTACGTATACATGGCTCATAAGTAGCCAGTTTCTCTGTTCCTAGCAATCAGTAATAACATCTATTGCCAATAAGCAGTACAGGCAATAAGTAGTTGTGATGTGTTTATTCAGGAGCAAGAGTGAATAGGAAAGGCAAAAGAACCCCCAACAACTTGCAATTGTTGGAATGCTCATGCACAGTCTACGAGAGAAACGAGTAACAAAGAACAAGGGTATGCTTATGCTAAATAATCTGTAGGATGTTTTGTATTACCCTGGACTGACATGCAATGCACATTAAACAAACAAACAACAGAAAAGAAGGGCTGGCCACCACCAGTGTTCATGCTTGTTGTCCTCTTGATGTCTCTTTGATAACTGCTTTTCTCTACATTGCACTTCCTGTTATGATTACTCATGCAAAGTTCTTCAGCTGAACTCATAAAGATTTTCAGGTGCATGAACACCAGCATCCAGAACTTGCTGAATACCTCCTCCAACCTCTGCATTTGAGAACGCCATCTGGCTATAGAAAGCAAGCACAAATACGGAAAGATACAGTGAGTTATTTGTCATGTTATGTGGCCTCGAGTTGCATCTTACCCTAATAGGGCTTCCAAAGTATGGGAGAATGTTTAAAAAGAGATTTTTAACAGTGGTATTTCCCCACCCCCTCCAGTTGAGTTGGCCACCTCATGAGGAGAGAGGAGCCCTTGGAAAAGTCCCTGATGTTGGGAAAGATGGAAGGCAAAAAGAAAAGGGGGCAGCAGAGAATGAGATGGTTGGACGGCATCATCGATGCAACCAATATGGATTTGACCAAACTCCGGGAGGCAGTGGAGGACAGCAAGGCCTGGCGAGCTTTGGTCCATGGGGTCACAAAGAGTCGGACACGACTGAACAACAAAAGCCCCACGTCCTGGTCCATTACACTATCCACTACGCTACACTGGCTCTCTGATAAGACAGTGAAATAGACTGACTGACTTTAAAATATTTATATGTATGCCATTAGTAAACATTACTTGAACTACTTCCAGAAACCGTCATTTTCAACTCTAAATAATCTCTTTAGGAAAGACAGAGTATCCTCCCCTGTGAGTTTAAAATGGTTGCTAGAAAGAGCTCCCTATATAGAGTGGGGTTGACTGGACTTTCCTTTGTTTTGTTTGTTAAGCTACAGACCCTCCTCTCTTATTACAACTGGCTTCCAAAATCCCTCTTCCCTTCCAACATCTGTTTGGCAGGCTTACATCCTACTTTGCCTCATCTATGGCGGTTACTTCACGTACCTCCGCGGGCTGCATTGAGCTTGGCTCCGATCTGAATTCGGATGCAGTCACATGGTCTAATACCGGGGCCGCCCCTCTTTTCTGTTACTCACGTGCATGCTGGGTGAACGCGAACGCATTCCAGCCTCACGTCTTTGATGCACATTGAACCGATGGTTTCCTTTGCTGTCCACCGGTTCAGTATGCTGTTTCTTGCTTTCGTTTTTAGCTCTTTCGATGGAGGAGTGGTAGTTTGTGGTTCTCCCGGTGGGGGGGGGGGTGAGGAAAAGCAGAGATGGTTAGAAGAGGAAGGGAGGATATTTAGGAGACAAGGTGTAAATTGCCTTTTACAGCAGACAGCATGTCATGCCGGGCGGGGTGAGCTAGATAAGATCAGAGTAATTGTTGTTTTTCCCCTTTGGTCCTTGAAGAGGTCAGATTTGCAAAACAAAAGGGGCAGCAGTGTTCCTGTTTTAAATCATGGAGTGAGAGTACCCACGAGAAGATTTCGATTTTCCGATTTTCTGAAGGGAGCGGCTCATTTGCTCTTATTCTGATTGCCCGCCCTTGTGGTGCCAGGTGACTCTAACAGCGTGCTCCCTTCTTAACATGAAAGCAGGCACGTCTAAAGGGAGGGAGTGGTTATGCACTTCGAATCAACAAGAAACACACGTCTCTTCACTTCGCATCGAAAAGCGGATTGAGCAGATTCCCGAGGTCCAGGAAGGGAATCTGTCAGCTCGCTTGGAGCACAGTTTAGGGGGCGTGGTCGGGGCGGCACCGACTTGACTTCGCAGGTACGTGAAGATCTATTGAAGCCTAACTGGCGCCCAGCGGGGCAGCACCGAGCCAAGAGAGGTACGTGAAGTAACCGCCTATGTGGCCTAAAGCATCTTGGAGTGGGGTCTGCTCTTTGAGAGACATGGAGCTAGTCATTAGCTTCTCTGAATTCTCATCTATAGGTCAATCTATGCACTGTTGATATGTAGCACTATGATTTAGGTCTTATTTTGAAGTGGTTCAAATGTTAGCAAGAGAAGGCTCGTAAAGAACATAACATAACATAAGAAGAGCCATGCTGGATCAGGCCAAAGGCCCATGTAGTCCAGCTTCCTGTATCTCACAGTGGCCTCACCAGATGCCTATGGGAGAGCACGAGACTAGACATCTGTCTCCTGATACCACTCCCCTGCATATGGGGTTAGGTGAATGGCTCACATGTTGGCTTGGTCTTCATTAAGGGTAGAGTACTTCAGCTGCCTGGAAAATGGAATCCAAGGTGAGGCCGAAATATTGTCGTGCTCACCAAGTTTGCTCAGGGCTGGAACTAATTGGCTAGTACGCAAAATAGATATATAATTTGTCTCCCCTTGGAAATTGTTCATCCATATGTCTGGGAGGATCCTTGTATATAGACAGGACCTGTGATGATGTCAACTGCCCTCCCCCGACCAAATAATAATAATAATAACAGCAAACTGCGCCTGCAAGTTGTTCCTCCCTCCCCCATATCATGCCCCAATCCAGAGCTAACTTTTGGCTTGCAGCTCAGGAAGAGTCAATTAAGAGAGTCAATAGAATAAAAAAGTCACTGCACACAAAGAGAAGAAAGAATTTTAACTGCTCTGAGGCATTCAGGTCCCAGCAGTAGTATTAGGTTTCCTTATGTCAGAATTATAGCAACTTAGCAAGTTGTCGAATGATTGCCCTACCCACTCTTCTTAAGATTAAAGTAGGAACGAATTAATAGAAATTACCTTGTACCATTATTCATCTTTTGCTTCTTGTGCAGACGCCCTACAGGACATTTAAAGAAACAACCATCTTAACAGTAAAAAGGGATTTAATTCCTTTAGAATACCAGTTGAACAAATATGCAGAACCTCCCTTCAACTCCCTTCTACTACTACTTTTCAAAAAGTTGCATTATACAGTGAGCCCATCCTGTCCCATTACTTTTTTTTTCCACAGTGGATAATTAATTACTCTGATGCTGTTGGTGTGATGAGGCAGGGTGATCCACAGGAGAGCCCAGATGGCTGACTAGGGAAGAGTTAACCTTCTCTCTACTACTGTTCCTTGCCCTCCGATCTACCAACTGCAAGAATGGCATCATGCCTACTTTGGCCCATATATTGACCTCTAACATTTAAAGTACTGTATTTAGCAAACGGAATCCTTCCACGAAGAGAAAAAAACAAGAGAAAAATAAGCCAAGTACTGTCTACAACTTCGGATACATTAATACAGTTTTTGACTGCCTGGTCACCTGCCATTATAAAGGTGTCCACTCCCATATTGTTGGTTCCACACAATATTTGGGCACTGAGTTACAACTTTGAAAGTGACTGTTTTGAATGGAATTCCCAAAACAAGGCCACTTTTATACCCTCTGAAATTCTAATATACTAATATCAGGAAAATCCAACCTAGCCCTATCATTTAGGCAGAGTAAGATGGCTGTCACAGGCAGCTGCTTTAACATACTCTACAAAGGCAACTCAGTGAAACTGTGTATTAGACAGGTGTATAAATAAATGATATGTAATGTATTTAATTGATTTCTAAGATGGAGTCTGTAAATGTTCAAAGTCACACTGATTCAGTCTAAAGCAGGCAAGTCCAAACTTCAGCCCTCCAGATGTTATGGGCCACAACTCCCACAGTCCTTTGCCATTGGAAATACAGGCTTGGAATTCTGGGAGTTGTGGTCCAAAACATCAGGAGGGCCAAAGTTTGGTCATGTCTGATCTAAAGGTTTTTTCCTATTAGACTGCAGGTGTAAGAATGGGCTTCATTTGGTTTGGCTGATGCAAGGTGCTGTAATAGCCATGGTGCGATGTGTTACCTGATTGGACAGACCAATGTATATAAGGGCTCTGTTAATCACTGTTCAGTTGGTCTTTGTGAGTAAGGCACCCATTCTTGTCTCTCTATGCTATGTGCTAATTATGTATGCCATGTCTGATTAAATGATGCTATGCTGTTGACGTGTCTCTGTGTAACTTATCTGTGCATATACGTAATGTAGCTGTTTTCTTTTAAGTAAGCTCTGGCTTTGTTGGCTTCTGCTTCTATCAATGTAATTGTTCAACAAGTATTTGTTTCCGCTGGCAGAACAAATTGCAAAGTACTCTGACAGCAACACATTGTTAGCATTTCACATTATCGTGTATGTACTGTGACTTAGAGATGGGGAAATTCGTATGTGTAGCACCCCAGATGTCATGCATACATTCTCCCCTCACCCCGACTAGTTGCCCCACTAACCAGCTTCCACATGCTGGCTGGACAGGAAGGCAGGATGGGGAGAAGCCTGGGGAAGCTGTGGCTAGTTGCCCAAGGAGGCAGACTGGGCAACCAGCCCAGGAGGATGAGCTAGCCGGTACATGGAAGAAGGTTATTGGAGAAGCCAATTCATGAGCCAATTCATGACTGTCTCTAGCGTGCATACACTGGATTGGAAAATGTGTGTGATATCCAAAATGCAGCAGCCAGACTGCTGACTGGGGTGGGGTACAGAGATCACATTGCACCCCTACTAAAACAGTTCCACTGGCTGCCAATCAGCTATCGAGGTGCTGACCTTGATCTACAAAGCAGTATATGACCTGGGTCCTAGCTACCTCAAAGATCGAATCTCACAGTATGAACCGACTCCGGTGTTAAAGTCATAAGGAGCAGCCCTTCTCTCCATTCCGCCACCCCCCACAGGTACATCTTGTGGGAACCCGTGAATGGGCCTTCTCGACTGCTGCACCCAGATTCTGGAACTCCCTCCCACTAGAGGCCAGGGCTGCCTCATCTCTGCTGTCTTTCCAGAAGCAGGCAAAGACCTTTCTCTTCAGGCAAGCTTTCCCTGAATGATGGACTGCCATGTGGGTTCACATAGACTTTGAATCTATGGGTTCACATAGACTTTGTGTTTATGACTACTCATAACCGTGTTGCTTTAATGTAATGTAGTCTATTAATGCTGTAAGATGTCCCTCAATTCCTTGTTCTCAAATACTTGAACATGTCTTAATTTTCCTGACTGTATATTATCCCTCATTACTGTAAGCCGCCTTGGGTCCTTTTCCAAGGAAAAAGGCAGGGTAAAAATACTCTAAAATAAATAAATAAATAGTCTGCTTCTGGTACCTAAATAACTAGATTTCTATCTATGTATGGTATCCTCAGATGTGGAGAGGGCACGGGACACTGTATGCCATTCCGCATGCAGGAGAAAAAAATGTCTTGGGTGTAGGGTTGGCACAGCTCCACCGAGAATCACAGAAAAGCACATTGCACAAGTTTCAGCTACAAGATCAGACTGTCCTCAGAGGGTTTCGCCCTGCTTTGCCCTTATGACAAGGTGTAGAAAAGTCCATTTGCAAATGGACCAGAAAACTTACACTTTAGTAGCAGCAGAGTCACAGACGCTAATAACAGTGCACATATTCCACAGCCAACAAACAGACCTGTCCAGGAAGATGTTTCTTTCTTTTGCTGTTTCATCAGTGTGGAGAAATAGAAAGAAACATTCTGCGGAAGCGTAACAATGCAGAAACAATCACAATGAGCAGAAACAGTCTGAACAGCTTGTACTAATCAAGTATAACAATTTACTTTTGCATGCAGTATTGCCCATCGCATTCTAAAGTACTAGGGGCTGTCTGTCTTCACAAGGATTCAGAGAACAGAAGCCTTTTGGGGTTCTAGATGGTCCAGTTAGCACATAGGCTAAATGTGTATTAGAGATGGGCACGACTCAGAAAAAAAGTTTCGTTTTCGTTTTCGTTTTCGGCTAGGGTCTGAGTCGTTTCGTTTCCGTTTTCGTGGGCTAATTTCAAAATTTTTCGTTTTCGTTTCGTTACGTAACGAAAACGAAAAAACGAAAACGAAAACGAAAAATTTTTCGTTTCTCCCCATTTAGCTCAATTGAGTGCTTTTCCAGTAACGAAAAACGAAAATTGGCTCGAAATTAGTCGTTTCGTTTCCGTTTTCGGTCCAGGTTGGTGCCGATTTTCGTTTCCGTAACGAAAACGAAAAATGAAAACGAAAACGAAAATACCGCTAAGTCGTGCCCATCTCTAATGTGTATCAAAAATCATAGAATCATTGAATATATGAGTTGCGAGAAGCCCATCAGGTCCAAACCACTGCTCAATGCAGGAAGGGGAATCTGTTGAGGGCTTTGTAATACTATTAAGGATCTTTCCTGCATGCATCAAAACTGCTGAGCTTATCTTTTAAAAAACAGAACAGAACAAAACATATATTTATAACATTTTCACATCAGTTAGTGCAGATACCTACAGCTGGCTGAGATGCTGTACTAGACATCCATCTTGGTTCCAAACCAATATATGATTTGGTGAAGTGTGTCAGGGCTGGAGTTGATGAATCTAAAACAACATATTCATTAATACAAGCCACAATGTTTCATGCAGAACCCTCCATGTTCTTCATATACTGTACAATATAAATAAATAAATGAGAGACCCCCCCATCATTTGAATAAATGATGATTTATATTTATCAGACATTAGTCAGTGCCTTTCCATGAGCCGAAAACATGCTATATAAGTCTCCCCCTTTTTATCCCCATTGCAAACCTGAAGGCAGAGTAGTTTGACGGAGTATGACTCATTCAGGGTCATCCACTGAATTTTATGATTCTGTGGAGATGCATAACTAGATCTCCCAAATTTTACTCCAACACTCTAGCCAGTGAGTGAGTGACAGTGGGTCCCTCCAAGCTAAGGATGGGAAGAATACTGAATAATTTCTTTGCTAATATGATTTAGCCTGTATGTACATAGTGTTGGCTATACTCACTAAAATCAAGTTCAATATATATATATACTAATATATATCATTAGTTTAGGGCAGGCTTGCACAACAGGTAGACCGGAAATAGCCCGCCAGGGGATTGCCATAATCAGGCCCGTGGAACTTCATGATTGGCCCACTTCTATCGGTGACTGCTTTTTAAAAAAATAATTTTCAGCCTGGATGGCCCTTGGGGTGTTGTGTGCACTGCGTGGGTAGCTGAGTACCCAATGGCTCCCATTGGCAGCTGTTTTAAAAAATTAATTAAATTTCAGCCCAGAGGGCTGCAAGGCATGTGTGTTGTTTGTTGGGGAGTGGGGTGAGGCCTAATTGAGCCGGTTCAAGATTTTTTGTTTCACCCCCCCCTTTGTAGAATGTATGTGGGGGGAGGGGAGATTGCTGCTTAGCTGGTCTAGCTCCCATTCCCCCCCTCCTACTTTGTGGCATGCAGTATCTGTGGTGGTGGTGGTAGGGACTGCTGCTTGGTTGGGGCAGCTCCCAATTCTTTGCTCCCCCCCCCCCGTGGCTCATTCATGTGGTAGCCCTCAGGCACTTTGGGCCGGGAAAAAGTAGACCTTGGCCTGTTCAACGTTGGATAGCCCTGGTTTACTGTATCAATTTAAAATAGTGATGTGGCATTCTTTCCCCTAACTTTTCTGTGATATCTATCGACTTGTTATATTTTTCTCCTGCCTTTCCTCGGGCTTACTCTACTTTATCCTCTTAACAACTCTGTGAGAAGCTTAGCCTGAGATAAAACCCTCATGTGTGCAAATGAGTTCCTGTAATCCTATGCCGCTGCTGCTGCTCCTGCTGTTGGAGAATCAGTGGGAGTCCTAAAATGTGAAAATTTCAATAAGGAACTTGCAACTTCCTGCAGGTAACTGGTAACTCGGATTTGAATGCACTACTTCCCCCTACTCAGATATCTTATGATAATTGGTACGGTTGCATTTTAAAGAGAAACTTTAAAGAAGTTTCGCTTCCTTGTGTAAGGAGAAATGCAACCCAGTCGGTGTTTTTGTTGATTTTCCACATGTCAAGCAGATCTGAAAACAGAACCAATAGCAGTGTGCGGCACAATTGATTTACATTCTGGAAGGGCATTTGTATGTTGCCTTTCTGAAACCAGGCAATATATCATAGGGATCATTTAGAAAATGATATTAATAAAATATAGTGAAACGCAAGGGGTAACATCTGAGATAATAGCAACAATTTAAAGAGGGGAGTGGGACACCTTTATTCCTGACACTCTTCCTGAGTGGTGAAAGAGTACAGAGGAACACGATCCCGTAGACACTACAGGACCTACCAAGGTTTGGAAGCAGCACGGAAGAAATTTCTTCCCTGCATACCTGATACATTCTTCAAAAACTATATGGCAAATTTTAAAAGAATGGTTGTTTTATATTGAAATGCTTCACTTGTTAACTGAGAAAATGAAGCTGTAAAAATGGTGACATTCTAACCTGGTGACATTCAAACCATTTAGCACTGTTCAATAGAAGAGTAAAAGCACAGCAGGATCAAGGCAACTGTAGCAACATAATGTAGTAGTTCGATGTGGAGTTAACAGATATACAGTAAGTTTATGTCTGCATTGAGTTATGAGTCACTGGATAACCAGATCATTGCTGTGAGGATAAAGCAGAGGACAAGAGAGCAACTGAGTTGCAAATATAAGGGCAGAGGAACAAAGGCGTGGTGGCTTCTATGAATACTCCTGCTCTACTGAGAGCCACGATCCCTGAGATATACATGAATACTGATTCTCATACTAGATAGGATTACATGATTATTGCTGTTGCTCATTTCTCTCTCTCTCTCTTTTTATACCTCTGAAGTAGAGATGGGCACAGAACAAACATTTTTTAGTTTCCGTTACCGTTTGTTGTTTCCGTTACGTAACAAAATGACAAACAAAAATTGTGGTGAAAATGAAACGAAACGAACAGAACCGCGAAAATTGTGGTCGTTACGTTTCGTTTCCGTTAATGGTGATGTGCAATGAAATGAGCTGTTTTAAATGTTAAAAAACACCCTGGACATCCGTAAAAATGCAGTGATAATTATTTATATTGTCTGATAATACCTACCGGGGGGGCTGGGGTCCTTAAAACATTTGTTTTTGTCTTCTCCCATCGTGATGTATTTTTCTTTTCCCTTTAAAATGGATGTTGCCACCAGCCACAAAATGGAGGCAAGCATGTGATGTGGGATCATGTGCAACCAACCCAGGTTGCAGACTGGGTGGGCAGGTCTGGCAGCCACAGAGGGCATAAAAAGCTCTGGCATCCCCCGTCCTCCTTGCAGTCTCTGGTGGGAGTTAGGGTGGGATTGCTGTCTCTGCGACTCTAGCTTCAGTCCTGCAGCCTCCCTGTGTGCGTGCATGCTGCGTACCTCTCAGTGAGTACCCTCCCCTGCCCCGCAGTGCAGTCACTCTGCAGCTGCCTTGCACCCTGGGCAACGCCCGCCGCTGCCTTTGCAGCCTCCCTGCATACCTAGTCTATACTGTGTCTCTGCCAGCATCCATTTTTTAGTGTTTTCCCTCTGGTCTGGGGTGTTGGGGGATGCCTGCGCACGGAAATGCTTTAAAAATCGCGCAAAAAGCGGGTAGAAATGACAAATGAAAAAACAAAAAACGGTAACGACATTTTTAAAAAATTTCACGACAAACAGAAACGAACCGAAACAGACCTCTCAACGACAAACAAAAAACCGAAACACCATTTTTTTGTTTCGTGCCCATCTCTACTCTGAAGAGAAGAGAGCAATGTAATAATGAGGAAAAAATGGGGATACTGATAATCTCAGTCCCCCCTTCTTCACCCTTGTATGATGCTAGGTTGAGAATTAAATGTGCTTTTGTAGCCTCAGCTCACCACCCCTTATGTAAAGAGGATATAAATCTTATGGAAGCAACAAGGTATACTCTACTGTCTTCTGAACAACAGCAACAAAATATGGACTCCAGTTATCCTGATGAAGTCTACCTCCACCTGCGTGAGATATCTCAGACAGCTGCTGTACATCCCATGGCCAAGTATTCTATGTACCGAGGACGGTGTGTGTTTTTTCAAGAAAATGGACTCTTGACTGCTTTTCAAGACCTCACAATTAATCCTAGCACGGTTCTGCTCAAAACTCCTCACCCTTCTTCCCCCAGCAGCTGTTGTGAAGCGCTTTTTTAACTAGCAACTATTAAATTCCTCCAGTGAGACCGAGTAGGACTCCTAGTCACTATGGCCACTGGGGAAATTCTCTGAATTATGTTTTAAAAAAACCTAGATTTTTTCTTTAAAAGAAAACCCTACGTTTTCTAAGCATGAAGAAGTTTTTTACTTGGGCTTCCAACCCTCAGCCAGGTTGTTTGATGACAACTTGACATGGAACAAATCTTTAAGCAGATGGTGAAGCTTCTAATTCAACCTCTTTGGTAAAGAGAGTATTATAAACTGCATGTAGTATCCAGTATGTTATTCATGCAGCAGAGCTACTGTGTACAGCCATCCTATGACAGTATAATAAGCACTTCCTTTTTATGGATATGACTGCACATACATATTAGGACAGTGGTTCTCAGCCTTCCTAATGCCGCAGCCCGCAACCCTTTAATACAGTTTCTCATGTTGTGGTGACCCTTTTGGCCTGCTTGGAAGAGGCCACCAGCCCCCTTTGGCAGGCCACTGCTGCAGGTGCCATAGAGAATTTCCCTCGACAGGCACCTTGAGCCAATTGCAGCCTCCGGTGCCATTGACTGACATCCCCTCCAGCCTATCAAGCTGTAACTCACCCTTTCCCCCCTTCCTCCCCCTCCTTCTCCAGACCCAAGCCGTTTTTGCCTTTTTCTTCACTGGCTCATGGCAACCCCTGAGAAATGGTCATTCGACCCCGAAAGGGGTCCTGACCCCCAGGTTGAGAACCACTGCATTAGGAAGATGAAGTTGGGCATTGAGAACAGAAGCTTCTGCTTTGAGAGATGAAGGGTACTTTGAAATCTTGGAATCTATCCAAATATGTACCTGATGCTGCAGATGAAGTTGTCTCTGGGTTCCCTGGGAAAGAAATCAGGTGGCTGGTCAGTGCCATTTACATTATATCATACTCAACATAATTCTTTACTACATCTGCTTCAGGAACACATTCAAAAAGCATAAATAAAACCTTGAAATGTTTACCCATGTTTGACCTTGCATGTAAAGGTGTAGTAACAAATCAGGACAAACATCCAGCTGCTGTTGAGAAACCTTGCCAACTTAGTGGTGGTCCCTCATACCAACATTAAGCAAATATCTTCCCATTTTATCAAAAGTCATCTTTTTATTTTGATAGATCAACATCCATACTCTGGAGAAACTGAAATCCAATCCAGAAGAGCTTGGCAATATTACAACACACTGATCCCTTAAAAATGCAGTCAAAGAAAACTGATTAAAGCTGCATTTCACCAAGGTGGGATTGGGCATCTTGAAAAAGAAAATATTTTTACCCAGTGTGTTGTTAGTCTGTGGAACTCCCTGCCACAAGATGTGGTGATGGCATCTAGCCTGGATGCCTTCAAAAGGGGATTAGACAGATTCCTGGAGGAAAAGTCCATCACAGGTTACAAACCATGATGGATATGTGTAATCTCCAGGCTTAAAACCAGGGTACTTCACGGGCCAGATGCAGGGGAGTGGTATAAGCAGACAGATATCTAGTCTTGTGTGATCCCAGGGGCATTTGGTGGGGCCACTGTGAGATACAGGAAGCTGGACCAGATGGGCCTTTGGCCTGATCCAGCATAGCTCTTCTTATGTTCTTATTTCCTTTAGTTTTGTAGAATGTTGCCCTGCATATACATCACTTTTCTCTTCTCTGGAGAAAACAAATTTACTTCTTTGTTCTGCTTTGTCCACAGACAATACTAAGCCCATCAGAATTTCTCTCCAACATGGTTATCAACAAAAAGTCCCTACTACTACAGAACAGCCAGTAATTCTACTCTGGAAGTCTGAGTAATTCCTGTAGATCAGCTGTGGGCTTGATCTGTAGGAGTGGCTGTTTCAGGATGGCACCAGAGAAAAGGCTAGTTCTAAGAAACTAGTCATTTCTGAGCATGGGGCAGCCAAAAAGGAGGGGCTCCTTTCAAATCTGTGAGTTTAGGAATGTTTAATAGTGGAATAGTATAATGTTTAACATTCAGTTCTATAGAGTCCGCTGGGACACTGAATTGCCTTGCCAAATACAGACAAAAGCCCATCAAGTCAGGAGGTGATTGTGATACAAATTTTTCATTTCCCTATTACAGTGGTACCTTGTACAGTCATACCTCGTACAACGTAATACCTGTACAACGAAAAATCCGTACAACGAAAAATTTTTTTGGCCCCCCCTCCTTCCCCCTTCCGTTTTCTTTGCCTCTTCCTCCGCTCCCAACGGGGCTGAGTGGGCATGTGTGTGGTGGGGGAAGGGGCAGCCCGTGTTCTCCCTCCCCCTCCCCTCCCCCCTCCCCAGGCATGGTTGGCCTGAACTGGCTTTCTCCCCCCACCCCCACCTTCGCTTCCCTCCACCACCCCCACCCGCCGCCGGGCTGCAGGAGGAGGAGGCGGCTGCAGCAGCCCCGGGCCGGGAGGCACATGGGGTTCCCTCTCGGCGTGGCCGGTGCCCGGCAGCCCCCCATCGGAGCCGCCCCACCGAGGAGGAGGAGGAGGAGGGCGCCCCTTCTCGCTGCCGGGCTCCCCTGGCCCCCGCTCGGCCCCCGCGTCTTCTCCTCCTCCCGGGGCCGTGTGTGTGTGTGCGTTTTTTTTGGGAGGGGGCCGCGGCGGAAGAAGAGAGAGAAAGAGAGCTTGGCGCGCGCCGCTGGAGAGCGAGCAGACGGGCGATCCGGGGCTGGTGTGCGCCCTCCTGCCCTGCCATGGGGAGCCCTGGCGGGGCGGGCGGCACCGTGATCCGGCCGCCTTCGAGCTCTTCTTCCGCGACAGCTCCGCCGCCGACGCCGAAGCCGAAGCCGAAGCCGAAGCTCTTTCTCTCTCTCTCTCTCTCTCTCTCTCACACACACCTCTCCCAAAAAGCATGCGCGCACACACACACACAAGCACATGCACACACACACACACACCGAACTCAGGAGCAACCCTCGAGGCAACGGCTCCCGCTTCCCTGCCGACCTCAGGCTCCGTCGGAGGGAAAGGGAGGTGGGGAAAACAGAGACCTTGCGCCTCAGCCCGCCGCCGCCGCCGCCGCTCCTCCTGCAGCGACGAAGCCCGGCCAAAAAAAACGCAGCCGCCTCGCTTTGCCCCGGCTGGAAAGTCCCTGGTGCGCTGCCCCGGCGCTTGCTCGCTCTCTCCCGCTGGCTTGCTGGCTGGCTTGCTTGCTCTCTCTCTCTCTCTCTTTCTTTCTTCCCCCTCCTGCCCCGCACTTCCTCTCCCGCCCTCCTAGCCCAGGCTGGAAATCCCCGGCGCGCCGCGTTGCCTTCTCTCTCTCTCTCTCTCTCTCTCTCTCTCTCTCTCTCGCCCTGCCGGCTCGTTCTACCCACCGCGCAACAGCCAGGCGCGGCTCTAGACTGGGGCTCGTCGTCGCAGGCGAGGCGGGACAAAAGGGGACGGGCCTCGGCCCAGCTTCGGCCCGCCCACCACTTTCGCCCTCCTTCTCCCCCACGGCGGGGCTGCTCCGTACTCCTGCCCAGGCCAACTGAGAAGGGGTGGGTGGTTTTTTTTGGGGGGGGGAGACACACACATACGCACTCACGCGCGCATTCCGTCTTCTCCACCGAGAGCTTTCCATTTCATCCACTTTGCAAAGCCCGGCCTCCTCCTCATTTTGGAGGGGGGAGGGGCAACCCGAGGAAAGATAGGATGAGTCGGATCAATTAAGCCCAGCTTGCCATCCCCGCCGTTGTTGGCCACCACCCCCCTTTTCGGACTCTCATTGAAAAACCCAAATGCGGAGTTTCGTTTGGAAAGCCACAAGCGCGGCAGGTGGGGGGGGCAGTGTGCGTCTGACCACGTGCAGAGTGCGGCTGCTACCCCATTTGCCCCATTGCCATAGCTTCACCAAGATTCTCATAAGAGTGATGGAGTTGAGAGGAGCCTCCAAGCCCATCGAGTTCAACACCTTGCTCAAGGGCCGGGACGGGACGGGACTGAGCCGCGGCAGCGCGGCCAGGCTCCCCCGACCATCAGCTGCTCTGCGCGGTAGCGCAGCAGCAGAGGCCGGGAGCCTGGTGGAACAGAGCCGCGGCAGCGCGGCCAGGGGAGGGAGGCCGGTGGGGGTGGCGTCTCCGGCCCGAGGGCGCCACCGGGACCGCCGAGCCGCTGCTGGCGCCGCCGCAGAGGTGCCCCACCAAGGCGGGCGGCGGCGGCGGCTCAACGAGCAGCTGGAGCTGGGCCATCAGCGTGGCCTTGCCGGGCCTCATGCTGCGGCGCTTCCAGAAGGGCAACCTGCCGCTGCGCGCCCTCTTCGCCCGCGGCGAGGAGGAGCGCGAGAAGTTCGCGCCCTGCCGGCTCCCGGAAAAGGTGAGCCGATGGGGGGAAGAGAACGCGGGAGCGGGAGGGCAAGGGAGGGGAGGCCGCCGCCGCCGCCGCCCCCGGTGCGCCCTGCCGGCTCCCGGTGGAGCTGGGCAACGAGCAACCAGCGGCGGCTCAGCGGTCCCGGTAGCGCCCTCGGGCCGGAGCCGCCGCCGCGTCGCCTTGCCTCCGGCTGCGGCCTTCCGGCCGGCGAGCGGGAGGGGGAAGGGGAAGGGGAGGGAGGCCGGTGGGGGTGGCGTGAGAGAGAGAGAGAGAGAGAGAGGCGGGAACGGGCCGGCAGGGCCTTTGGGAGCGCCGCCACCGCCCGTGTGTGTGTGTGTGTGTGTGTGTGTGTGTGTGTGAGAGAGAGAGAGAGAGAGAGAGAGAGAGAGAGGCGGGAACGGGCCGGTGGGGCCTTTGAGAGCGCCGCCGCCGCCCGTGTGTGTGTGTGTGTGTGTGTGTGTGTTTTTGTGTGTGTGTGTGTGTGTGTGTCTGTGTGAGTGAGAGAGGGAGAGAGAGAGGCTGGAACGGGAGGTAGCTGGTGGGGCCTTTAGGAATGCATTGGAACGGATTAAATCCACTTCCAATGCATTCCTATGGGAAATGCTAATTTGCATAACGAAAAAATTGTATAACGTAATTTAATTGGGAACCAATTAATTACGTTATACAAGGTACCACTTGTATAAAGGAATTAATTCGTTCCAAATGAAATTATGTTAAGCAAATTTTCCTTTATACAAATGCCCCATAGGAATGCATTGAAAACAGAGTGATCCCATTTTTATGTTGTACAGATTCGCCCCATAGGCAATTATGTTAAGCAACTTTCCCCTATCTCCGGAATTTTTTACATTGTACAAATTTTATATTATACAAACTGCTATACAAGGGTCCACTGTATAATTGAGAACAATTTTTTCCCCATCACTTGCAAATATACTGCATTACTCTTTAAGGCACTTATGTTGGGAGAGGAAGGGTGATACAACTGAGAAATGTTATCTGGGGTTCTTCTGGAAGTTGAATCATGGCTACTGGACTTCTTTTTCTTGAGAGATAGAAATGTTTCGCTGCTCATCCAAACAGCTTCCTCAGTCTGAATACAGCTAGTGCAAGTCCTCCATCTTATAGTCAGCTTTGACCTCTTGTCACCCTAGTCTGAAATAGGCTCATAAGATGAACAATGGCCTGAATAGGCTCATTAGGTAGACAATAGTATCCATAGCCTTAAGGTGAACAATGGCCTAAGGTGCTGAAACCTATACAGTATGGGTCGTTAGCTATGGCCTTGGTGGTGAAGGCTTTTTGATTTGTCAGGGTATTGTTAAAAGCACACCCTGATAAGTAGCAGACTATGCCTATCAGAGTGACAAGAGGTCAAAGCTGACTATAAGATGGAAGACTCGCACTTGCTGTATTCAGACTGATGAAGCTGTTTGGATGAGCAGTGAAACGTTTCTATCTCTCAAGAAAAACAAGTCCAGTAGCCATGGCTCAGCTTCCAGATAAATTCACCTGGATGACTGAGAATCTTCACAGACATATTGTTATCTGGGGCTGCGAGTCTGCATAGCAGTGGTTGTAAATTTGGTTGTAAATTTGGTTACAGGTATGGCACACATAACTTGCTGTAATTCATTGTAGCTGATCAACAAGATGCTGAGGTGTATCTTGGTAATGTACCCAACGTCCCTACTGAGATGTATCCTTATGCCCTGTTGAGTGTCTGAAGTAAGTTTTCACAGCTGTTACACAAAGACCAATAGGAGTCTAGCCAGTGTTTCCAAATTTGAAAACATAGTAGAAAATATATCCCTGTGGAACGTGATTGACATCAGCATGTATGAGGTATAAGTGTTTTGCTTACCCTTCTCAATCACAACTTGAACATTTGTTTTCTGATCATTGAACCAGCCTGATATCTCTACACGACAACAGTATGTGCCCGAATCGTTTTCAGTTGCATTCACAATGGTGAGTGAGATCTCTCCTTGATGAATGTCTCCCAGCAGATGGTACTTGCTGGACTTCCCATGGATTTTCAGCTGTGCATCTGTATGGACAATCGTAGCAGAGCACCAAGATAAAGGACAATTCCCTTGCCCCCAACATGTAGTTGTTGGACCATGCTGAGCGGTGGAATAATGACACGGTAAAGTGAGGTTTTGACCCACTTTTCCTTTTATGACAGTCTCAACAGCCGCTGCCAAGAAACCTGTAGAGGAAAGGGCTGCAATTAATAAAAAGACAGGAGAGTGTGCAAATAGCAGCAGTACCTCTATTACTAATATATTCTCATCTCAACAGCTTTCTTGGGGCATAACATGGAGGTAATTTGCCATTTGAAAATATTCTGCCCAGGCACACATTTCCTCATCTCAACCCAGAAAAGAGAGGGAGAATACACTGACGCAAATATGAGAACATTGATGCATAGAGAAATGCAGCTATTTCACATTAACACACTCCAGCAAGTCGCTTATTCTTAAGTTCCACACAGCTTAACTTTTGAATAGCAATTCTCACTTTATACACATCAGTGGAACCTCTGCTTCTGAAATGTCTGACATTTTAGGAAATGATATAACATCCCCCCCCCTTATTTGGTAGTATTTTATAATTAGACAATTTATGGGTAAAACTGAACGGCCCAGCAGTGGCAGCAAACCAGCTTCTATATGAAAAAAATTCTTCTGCTATAGGATTTGTTCTTTCATGGTATGATACATGTTGTGATATTTCTCTTAATTTTTGGCCTCCAAGAAAAACACTAATAGCAGAATCTGTGGAGACATGACTAATGCATTGGTAGAGCACAGTGAAATTAACAGGCATCTGTTAATTACAGTTGTTAGCCACCAAGGAACTTCCCACCAGTGCAAATGCCATGAGACTGTGCTCTTTCATTTCTGATCAATGACACTGATCTCACTGAGAAAGCAGTGCTTCATATCATACATATTTCCATGTGGTGTTCCCTGAAGTAAATGGGTTGGGCAAGCTTGTGAACTTTCAGTTGTCACTAGATTACCCACCCACCTTCCACCCACCTTCCACCATTGACTTTGGTGACTACACCTAAGGGGCTTTGAAGTACGCCAATATCTGGAAAGTCAGAAGCTACCCACTCCCCTGCTAAGTCAGCTAAGGGCGCTTTTACACGACCCCTAAGATCCGCTGGTCACTTAAATTCGGACCAGAGATCTTAGGGGTTTGTCGCTCTTTGTGTGTCCCCACCCCTCCGCACTTCCTGGCTGCTGGCTGCGTGAGGGGAGGGAGAAAAAAAGGGACAAAAGAATGGAGGCTTACCTCCGGTGCCGGTGGGCGCCCGCCCCGTCGTTGTGAGTCCTTCTCTTAAAGGGGCGGGAGGCAAAAAATAACAGCAAAAAGAAGTGAGGAGAGCCCGGCACATCCGCATCAAGATTTTTCACCCTTGGAGAGCAGGTATATGAAAAGTGTGCTGGAATGCGCTTAGGTGGGCGTGGTCGCACTTAATTTTCAGTAAACTCCAGAGCTGGTGGGTAAACAATTTTAAGCTCCGGAGCTGGGAGCCATTTGAGGTGGAGTTTAGGGGTCGTGTAAAAATGCCCTAAGTTCCCCATTAGAAAAACAAAGAAACTTCTACAGATATTTTGAGAACTGCCACTTCTGATCTCACTAATTCAGCACCAATAGAAGTAGGCGGAAATATAAAACAGAAACCATAATGTTGACTTAACATTATTTATACTTACAACCACTAACTCTTTTTGGATTGTTTTTAAACTGCCAATTTTATGACTCTTATTTACATAGGTTTATATATAGTTAATAATGACTCAACGTACTAGCAACTTACTTATTAGCCATTTCAGGTGCTTGTTGAAGGAGGACAGTGTATACTGGCAGTAAGTAGCCACGGTCCAGTGTATACTTCAATAAATAACCACAGTCCAGACAAAATAGCTTGGACCCAATCTATCTCAAGGACCACATCTCCTTTATGAGCCTGCTTGGATTTTAAGCTCACCAGGAGATTTTTGTTGTTGTTCCACCACCTTCACAAGGTACTTTTGGCGAGTATGCTGAAGTGGTCTTTCTTTGTTGCTGCTCTCAGACTTTGGAACTCCCTCCCACAGGAGGCTTGTCTGGCCCCATCTTTACTGCCCTGACATAAGCATGTGAAGACCTTTCTCTTCAGGCAAGCTTTCCCTTAGTGACTGGCTGACTGATTGGGGTTTAAAATGAATGGTCATATCTTACTACTTTTAATGTGTTTTGGTATTGCTTATCTTAGGTTATTTGCTTGTTACTTCTTGTACTTGTATACTGAGTGTCTGTATAGATAGGGGTTTTTTTTTTAATGATATAAGCTGTTCTGGATCCTTTTCAAGGAGAAATGGAGGGTAAAATATATTAAAGAAATCATAGAGAAGCATTCATGTTTATGGACACGTTGCTTTCTTTGCTTACTTGTTATTTAGCTTATGAAACAGTTTGCTATCAACATTGGTACAATAAATGAAAATTATGCAAGTTAAAATGTTTACCATTCTGTTGCACATATCTAATTTATAATAAGCAATCAGAAATGAGGGGCTCCATCACCCAGTTAATGAACGTAGCTCTAGTTCTAATGCATAATAAACTATACAAAGTCAACATTATTCCCCCGTCTCATTCTCATAATAAAAATATTCTCTCTCTCATAAACATGTTACGGCACTGATTGGAAAATTTAAAAATTAATATCACTATCAATGAGAATTCTAATTATTAACATCTGTTAGATACTGATGCTATATTAGTCTCCTATGATCTTCAAAATTCTCTACAGGCATACATGGCATCAGCACATGCATTGTCTCTCATTCATGCATCTCCGTCCTACTCAGAAATAAGTAAATGAAAATTCCTAGCATACTTGGTATTGCAGATGTAAGAAGCAGCACAACTCTGATCTTAAAGTTGGACCATCCCTTCCACAGAATATCACTAACTGTTAGATACAAAACTGCTAGTCTTTGGTTACCTGTAAGTACCAGCTGCAAGATGCACATTCCAGTTAAACAAGGAAGCATGGTGTAGGCTGAGACAACAGAAGATTGCTGTGTTCCTACCACGGCTAGTCATTTCCAAAAGAAGTGTCTGTCTTTGCATCAAGTATGACATCAGTCCCAGCAGCACACAGCACGAATATTGCTCAAGAACAACATTTCCTCTTCCTGTGGTTATTTCACTCTTTTCTGTACTGCCCAGTGCTGGTGAGAAGTTCTAAGTTTAGTGAGGCTACTTAGGACAAAGTCAAAACATTCCTCACTGCTTCCCTGTATAAGACGTCTGTATACCGAATGTTCCTAATTGTCAATGCACTACTGTAACATGAAGTTTGGCATGTGTTAAAAGTTTACCATGTGTCAAATAAAGTGTAAAAATGTCACTGAAGTGTACTGTACTGTACCATGTTTGAAGAATTTTTTGTGATGTTTGAAATGTTTATTCTTAATGAATAATGTCTTTGTACAGTATGTATACCTTTAAAGTATACATGCTGTACAAAGAGTATGTATACTTTATAAAGAGTTTTGAGCAAACAAAAGGGTGCCGGTGTCTTTTTTTCTAGGCTCTGGAAAGCATTAATCAGTTTCTCATTCATTCCTATGGGAAACCGCATTTCAAATAACAAATGTTTTGGATAACAAATTACCTCAGAGAATGAATTAAATCCATTATCCGAGGTACCACTGTATTCAACACCAGGAAAATCCTAAAAGTGATTATTATGATTGTAGCAACTTCACAGAAATGGCAGCTGGGTGAGGGGAGTCATACCTGTGATGAATTCTAGAAAATTCATCTTTAGATGTGTCCTGTTATCTGTATACGCTGTTAATTTCTGGCAATGTCATGTCCTGGGAAAGGAAGGCACTGACTTTTCACAGGTAAATGCTAAGAAAAGGGGAGCAGAAATGTTACTTTTCCCATCACCCAAAATGTTTGATGTGGTATTACCCTGTATTACCTCATCAATCTGAATATCAAAGTTTATCTTCATCAAAGATGTTATGAAGAAATAGCAAACGGATAAACAGGGTTTTACAATGTATTTCCCTTTAGATCAAATGGTCCTCTGAACCTCAAAGGGTTACACCCAGATGACAATTGATGGCTTGTCTGTTAAAGGGACCATTTGTCAAAATACACATGCTATTCAGATGATGGAACACTTAAAATCAATAGGCATGTGTCGCCTTTTGTTCCCTATCGAAATAGAGGGGATTATGCTAATCGATGAGGGAATCTCTACCTGCCGGAAGCCTACTTTGCATTTCTGAAGAACAAAGGCAGGTTCGAGGTATATAAGAATTGGCTGTTTATCCAGATAGGGGCAGGAGAGCTTCTGGGGGAAAGAGCTGCAACAATGTAACTTCTGCGTGTCAGGCTGGCTTCCCAGGGCCAGGGAATGCCAGGGAAACGTCAAGAGATCTTTCCGTTTCAGGTATATTAGCCAGAATTAGCTAGTGTTATTATTTTATTTCTGGGATGCAAAATTTCACGTTATCTTCTTGAGACTGGTTTTCCATTAGAGTTACTTTTAAGTTTGTTGGAAATCTGCTTTTGTTGGCTAAGCTCCAAAGATCTGTACCTTTTGTCAGGCAATGTTGACAAGAAGAGATTTTGTTTTATTCTTGTTTTCTTTTTAAAATAAAGTTTTTCTTCTTTACCTTTTAACTGGAATCGGTGTGTGCCTGAGAGAAAGGGGGGGAGTCATTGCTAAATTACCCAGTGCCTGAGCCAAGGCTATGCACTACTGGTTATTCTGTGAGCAGGAAGTTTTTTTTATTAAGGTCTATAGGATTTGGAAATCCCTGACTCCCAGATGGAGGGGGGCATTCAGGGGAGACAATTCCCTTTTTACTAGGGCACAACGGGACTGTTGCTCACCTTTCCCAGCATAGGTTGTGTCGCTAGGTAAATCGAGGAACCCTTCCTGAATCGTCCTGGGGTGGGCCTAAATCCTCAAATTATCATATTTTTATGGTGGCAGCGAAAGAACGGCATGTGAGAACACCCCGAATTCGTCACAATACCAACTGAAACTTCTTCCTTCGCCTCATACTGTTGTTTATGCATCTTTCATAAACAACAGTAAAACCTCTGCTTCCACCCCACAAGGTTTATGGTGCCCTTTTGTGCTGCTGCTGCACATTATCCTCCTCCTTCTCATCTTAGGTGTGTGGCAGACTTTAATGGATGGTTTTACAATTTTAGTCACAGCTAACCAGCCTAAGAGTGGTCTAATGCAGAATAAATGACACCACGAGAGTCTTTATTTCTGTGTGTGACGCTTGAAAGAACTCAAAACATGTAGCATGCTAAATTTTCAATCAGGGTGTACCCCATAAAGTCTGCAGGCTGGATGTGCCCATTTTTGTGGTTTTGCACCTCAAGGTTGTCTTGCCACAATTGTTAAAATAAAAGAAAGGCAGCAACATTGTAAGGCCAGTTTTTGAATGTAAAGCCAAGCACGCATCCCCCACAGGACTTTCTTCACATGCAAATCTGCATACTTCAAAAGGCCAACCTGCTTATACACCCGGTGCACAAGAAGCATATATCTTGTTTTGAAGCAAAATGGTATTCATGGTTTGTTTTTATGGCGCAGGTGATTGTTCTGAGTGTCTTTGGGGACCCTGTAAGTTTTGGTCATTGCCCAACCACTGAGAAAAACAACAATCGGGGTTTGCATTGCTACTGTACAGCAAGAACTACTGCACTCACTGAACAGTTCCACCTGAAACATCTACTAGTGCAATACAATAAATGTCTTATAACGTCTCTCCCCACGAGGTGGTAGCCTCTACTTAAAATAAAAATAAATGAGTTCAAGGCACCCGAAAACTGAGAAAAAGTTTGACCTCTGATCATTCGGCCCAGTGGAAAAAGATACAGCATGGCCTTCTATAATTTAAAGAGACGCTTGTTCAACAGGCTGAAGAGGCAGTCCCAGAAACAGCGAAACCTGGGGTCTGGGAAAGGGACAGACAGTATCTGTCCTCAGTGTGGAAGGGATTGTCTCTCTCGAATTGGCCTTTTTAGCCACACTAGATGTTGCTTGGGGAGCTTCTATACAGAGCATGTTACCATAGTCTCGAGACTGAACGGATGCCTATGATGCAGCAGTGGTGGCAAACATTCGGCACTCCAGATTTTTTGACAACTCCCAGAATTTCACGCCTGTATTGCTAATGACAAAGGACTGTGGGAGTTACGCTCTAAAACATCTGGAGAGCTGAAGGTTTGGCACCACTGTAGTTTCTTACAGTGTTGCCCCTCTAGACATCCAAACTTTTCAGTGAAACTGTGCTTCATCAGGCATTAAAAAAAGCCATGCCATCTCCCAATGACCAATTACAAAACAAAAACAAACTAATTAGATAAATATGGACACGAGCAAGCTCCTTTTGGAACAAACAGACAATTATTCCCTCTACGAGAGGATGGCTTCTAGTAGCTATAGAACCAGTGACCTTTTATATATAGCTACCCTGAACCATTGGTATTAATTTCTGTCTAGCTCTTTGGAGGCTGCTGTGACCACATACCCACGAAAGAAACAAAAAAGGAAACTGCATGTTCTGCATGATGCTGATTGCAGAAGGAAGGAAAGTGGTATTTATTCTTTTTGCTGATTTAATCATTTTCAAACACTTCTTCTTCCCAAAGGACAGGAAAGATAAGTGGTATATGCCAGAGAGTAACAACATTGGACTGCTTTCCCCTATCGGTTAAAGGGGGGCACCAATACTGAAATCCTGTAATCTTAAGGACAGCCACCCAGGGAGCACAGGTTGTTATGTTGGAGAGCCCTGTGAGGACTGAAAAAGAGGCCCAACCTTGAAAACCCAGTCTACGATCTCACTCAAGGAGGCCTGTGAAGAGACAGTCAGGTTTTCTGGCTTTAATGTCTATCCCCAAAAACTGGGCACACAACACACATCAGCCTTGGAAATGATGACCATTTCCTCCTCCTTTGGAGCAATGACTTCACTCTTTATGGCCACTCTGCAAAAACTGAGATCTCTACAAGTCCACTTAGACAGTGCTTCTGCAATGAACAACTTCCAACCACTGAGTTGAATAAAGGCCACACTGGCAAAACCACCACCACAAAAACAAACAAAAATACCCTCCAAATATTTTGTTCCTTACAAAAACTTATATATTATATATTCACCAAAGGCACACATGGTATACGTCATTTCCTTTTAGACCAAAACTAACTTTCAAAATGAAATAAACCTTGGTTTACGAGCATAATTTGTTCGAGAAACATGGTTGTAAACCAAAATACTTGTCTAGCCCACTGAGCCACCACGCCCCAAAATACTGTACAGCAAAACAAATTTCCCTATAATAAATAAAGAAAATTTACACCATTCAATCTGAGGTAGCCCCATTTGCCATTAGCCCCACACACCTTGCCACTGCTTTACCTTACTGCAGCCGCTGCTGCACATCCTTCCCTGCCATGCTGTTGCCACACATCCCTCACTGCTGAGTCTGCACAACCCCTTGCCACCGCCTGCACCTGTGCTCCTTGCAGCAGCAGCCATCTTGGGGGGGGCTGGCAGGCAACATCTGGGTGCCATCTCAAGATGGCAGCAATGACAATGTGGAGGAGGAGGCAAGCCTATCTAGGAAGGAAGGAGGGAGGAGGCGGAAGGGGAGAGACTCCTGTTGCAAGGCCTTGATGCACCTGGCCCACAATGGGGTCACCCCCTATGGTGCTCATTTTGCAAGACACAGCTCATTAGCCAGAACAAAAATGTTCTCAAACTTTGGCTCATCTTGCAAAATGCTCATAGAATGGGGCACTCATAAACTGAGGTACTACTGTAGAAGAACTGGCTCTAAGGTTGACAGTATAAATGTCACTCAGCAAAAGAGGGGGGCAAAAAAGGTCAGAGATGACTGGATATCCCATTCATGGTCGGATATAAGCGTGCATCTTCCCTTCCCCATGTAGCCTCCCAAAATCGACACCCAAAGATGCTCTGAAGGGCTGGATAATATTCTGATTCCAAAGGCTACTGGGGAGTGCTAACATCTCAGCATAATTAGTGAACAAGATTTAGTCACAGAACAACCCAATGAGTTGGAGAGCAAGATTGAGATAGACTGGAAATGCAAATGCCCAGTGTGCCTCCTGAGAAAATATCCAGCCTGTGTGGCTTTGACGAAGATGCATGGTGAAAGAGTGCCACTAACGAAGAGGACAATAAACCACTTGTCAATGTACTGTTTCTAGAATACCCTGAAAATGATATCTTGTACATCAACTTGACAGCATGTTGTTGCCGTTGAGCATTTAAAAAAATACTTTTTTCTCTGTCACTTGCAAAAACATTGTCACAAAACAGAGAGGCAGACAGTGTGGGTGTAAAACACTACAGAGAAGTGTATATGAGCAGTACTAGAAAGACAATGGGAAGTGGAACTTTGCAGTCTTCACTTGCAGGTTATACCATAGCTGCCACTGGAGCTGTGCTAACTGT
>JAHTLZ010000010.1:67545838-67575105 GCA_023846285.1 Phrynocephalus versicolor
TCAAACTACAGGAAAAGAGATTCCATTAGGAAGAACTTCATGACAGTTAGAGCTGTCTGGCAGTGGAATATGCTGCCACAAAGGGTAGTGGAGTCTCCTTCTTTGGAGGTTTTTAAGCAGAGGCTGGCTGGCCATCTGTGTGATGGGGGTTCCTGCATGGCAGGGGGTTGGACTGGATCGCCCTTGAGATCTCTTCCAACTCTATTATTCTATATTCTATTTTAAGATTATGCTTCATAGATATTTAAATAGATGGGCATTCTGCTTATATGGTTTCATGCCAATGAAAATTCATAGACCTTGCTTGAGAATCTAGATGAGTAGGTTAGCAAATACCTATGCTGTGCCTTAATAACAGCAGTTTTCTTGTATTAGACTTAGGTAACATAGTTAATTATTAAAACTCAGTCTGCAAAATGTGGCCATAACATAATCTACCTCCATTATCTCCAGGTATGTACTCTTAGCTAAGCTGCTTCTCTTTTTCCCCCTAGACTTCCTATAGTCAGCATTCTTTGAGCCTCTTTCTTTCAGTCCTCTATAATTTATTACTTTTTTCTCCAAAATGCAGGTCTTGTTACTCGTTTGCGTTGTGCTGTTTCCTGCTGGAGAGAAAAAGCCCCTGTTACAGCTGGGCTAAGTTATGGTAAGCAGACTTGACTACTTGGATTTTATGTTCACTTATCTGGAAGTGGAGTCATGACAACTGGACTTATTTTCTTGAGGGATTGAAACGTTTCACTCCTCATCCAAACTGCTTTGTCAGTCTGAGGAAAGCAAGTTGCGAGTCCTCCATTTTATAGTTCACTTTGACCTCATGTCATCTTGGTCTGAAATAGGCTCATAAGATGAACAATGGTCTGAATAGGCTCATTAGGTGGACAATATTCTCCATAGGCCATGTTGTGACGTGGGGTTTAGTGATTTCAGCAGTGATTTCAGCTCTTAGACATAGCCGGCTGGAGACAGCTTCTAGTGTAACAGCTCTTTATTCAGGGAGAGAACAAGACTGGGGACTGGGGAGAGGGAACTACATTTATAGGAGCGAGGACTGGCTAGGAAAAGATACATTTTGGAGGGAACAATTTCAACCAATCACAAAGCTGCCTTTTGGCAGAGACCAATAGGGTTGAGGATCCAAATGCAGCAACTTGAATAAACCAATAGGCCTGTTCCCTTTGAAACAGGAACAGAAACCAATAGGCCTGTTCCCTTTGGAACAGGAAGGCAGTTACTTCAACATAAGCAAGTACAGATAATAGGAATACAGATCAATACACAACAGGCAATTAGGTGAACAATGGCCTAAGGTGCTGAAACCCATAAAATATGGGTTGTTAGCTATGGTCTTGGGAGTGGAGGTGTGAAGTATTTTTGATTTGTCTGGGTATTGTTGAAATCACTGCCTGATAAGTAGCAGATAGACTGTGCCTGAGCACCCCCTCTGTTGAGACAGGGGTTTTCAATATTCACATGAATGGCTTCCCTGACCCCTCTCTCAAACCACCTGTCTTCTCTGTCTAATATATGTACATCTTCATCTTTGAATGAGTGCCATTTGTCCTTCAAGTGGACATGTGCTGCTGATTCTGGTCCTGAGCTGTTGCCCCTCCTATGTTTGGCCATCCTTCTGTTTAGTTTCTCCAATGTAGAGGTCTGCACACTCCTCACTGCATTGGACCATATATTGCTCCTTTTGTGTTTTGGTGTCATGTTTGAAGTAAATAGGGATGTGGTGTTTGCCAAAAACCCTTTTAAGCTTTTCAGACACTCCAGGCATGTAGGAAATGACCAGGTTCTTCCGTCAGGTCTGGGTCTCAGGCTGATCCCTTGTTCTTCTGGGTTGGCACACTGCTTTGTTGAAGGACCACTTTGGATATCCACAGGCCTCAAGTGCTGTCTTCAGGTGCCTGTCTTCCTTTTTCTTGGCTTCTATGGAGGTGGGGATGCTCTCTGCTCTATGGTTTAGGGTCCTGGTGACTCCTAATTTGTGCTGTAATGGGTGGTAAGTATTGATTTGTGTGGGTGGGTTTCCTGTAAACTTCTACTCCCAGACCACAGTCGGGTCTGATGGTGACTGCCCAATCCAGGAAAGCCAGCCTGTTGTCTTGGGTGCCTTCCCTAGTGAACTTAATATTAGGGTCCACTGCATTGATGTGGTCTGTAAAGGCCTGTACTTCCTGAGTTTTGATTTTTACCCAGGTATCATCTACATACCTTAACCAGTGGTGTGGTGTTATACCTGGGAAGGTGTTAAGTACCTTCTTCTCCACTTCTTCCATGTATAGGTTAGCAACAATGGGTGACACTGGCGAACCCATGACACAACCATGCTTCTGTCTGTAGAAGTCCCCTCTGTACATGAAATATGTGGTGTTTAGACACAGGTCCAGGAGCAGGTGTAGGTTGAGGCTGCTTTTGGATTTGAGAGTATTATCATCTCTGTGTCTTGTTAGGGCATCAGTGGTGGGAATGCTGTTAAAGAGCGATGTAACATCAAAAGATACCATGGTTTTATCTGTACCCAGTTTCAGCTGGATACAGATAAACAAACTCCTCTGACTTGTGCACATGGTGGTCCATGAGTCCAACCAGTGGGAATAGGATAGTCACGAGGTATTTTGCAATGTTGTAAGTCACCGAATTTATACTACTGACAATGGGTCAGAGGGGGGTTCCTTGCTTGTGATCTTGGGAAGTCTGTAAAAGCAGGGGATGGTCGCTGCAGGGTATAACCAGTTTTAAGTCACCCTTTCAATTGTGTTATCCACTTATGTTTGCTCCATTGGGGTTCATTGTCAGAATGGACAGAGGTAGTCAAGTTACCTCAAACAATGGGTCAAATAATTGAAATATTGTTGTGTTTTGGGGTAAAATGAGGAAATGTCTCACAGCACCTTAAATATTTATAAATTTACTGAAAGTTCACTCTGGTGGTCTGTAAGGTGTAAATAGAATCAATCAGTCCAACTTCCTGAATACAAAACATAATGTCATAAAGTTTGAAGACATACAAGTCCCACTTATGTGTATGTATGGGGGGATCTGTAGTATTGTTTGGAATTTGGAGAGAATCTTATATGTGGTTTCATGAAATGGCTGCTATGCAGTTTTCACAAAACAGCTGATGGAGATGTGGGGATGGCCACAAGGTATCATTATCCAGGAGGTAGCTGAAGACGTTAAAAGAAGGATGTTGTACTCAAAGGCATAAGAAGGCAATGGAGGACTTGAATTCCGGAATACAAAATCAAAGCCACAATTTTCTGGTCTGATACCCATTTCACAGAAAGCCAACTGAGAGATATAACTTGACCAGTGCAAAGCAGAGATGTGGTCTAAGCTCGAATGCATACTAGATGGCCTGTGGTCCAACTGGCAAGGTGAATTATTTAGACATTATTTTCAGCATTCCAAGGGAAGGACACTCTTTGTCCCAGCCAGATGTGCTGAACTGAAAGTGACCAGTGTTGCCTATTACCCATTTCATAGAGAATGATATTGCAGTCCACAGCAGGCAGTGCTCAGTCAAACTCTCAAGCATGATGCCTGATATCAAAACATTGCTCTATTATCTTCAAGAGGAACAACAACATCTTGGAGCCTGGAAAACTTTTCAACAGAATGTTATGATTATGCTCTAGACTGGAAAATCCTGATTTACCAGACATATTTCATGATGATCATTAGTTTCAGGACTACTTAACATAAGAACATAAGAACTTAAGAAGAGCCATGCTGGATCAGGCCAAAGCCCCATCGAGTCCAGCTTCCTCTATCTCACAGTGGTCCTGCCAAATGTGTCTGGGAGTGCACAAGACTAGCTATTTGTCTCCTGATACCACTCCCCTGCATCTGGCCCTTGAAGTACCCTGGTTTTAAGCCTGGAGATTACACATCTCCATCATGGTTTGTAACCTGTGATGGACTTTTCCTCCAGGAATCTGTCCAATCCCCTTTTGAAGGCATCCAGGCCAGATGCCATCACCACATCCTGTGGCAGGGAGTTCCACAGACTAACTATACGGTGGGTGAAAAAAAAATCTTTTGTCTGTTCTCACTCTACCAACCCTCAATTTGAGTGGATGTCCCCTAGTTCTAGTATTTTGTGAGAGGAAGAAGAGCCTCTCTCTATCCACTTTACTCATGCCCTGCATAATGTTGTATGTCTCAATCATATCCCCCCCCCTTCAGGCGCCTTTTTTCCAGAATAAAGAGCCCCAAATATTTTAGCCTTTCCTCATAAGGGAGGTCCCCCAGTCCAGTAATCATTTTAGTCACTCTCTTCTGCACCTTTTCCAGTTCCACTATGTCTTTTTTGAGATGCGGTGACCAGAACTGTACGCTATACTCCAGGTGTGCAGCCTTACTATCGTTTTGTATAATAGCAATATAATGTTGCCTGTTTCATTTTCAATCCCCTTTTTGATGATCCCTAGCATGAAATTGGCCTTCTTCACTGCTGCCACACACTGGGTAGATACCTTCATTGAGCTGTCCACCAGCACACTAAGATCTCTTTCCTGATCTGTCATGGATAGCTCAGAGCCCATGAGTTGATAGATAACTGAGTTAAATCACTCTAAAGTCTTTAAAATTGTCAGTGCAGTTGTAGGATATTATAATAGATCTGAAATACAGTACCCTCCTACCCTGCTCCCATAAAAACTAATCAGATTTGAGAGAGTTTCAACTGCTTCTTTTCCCTAGGTAAATGGATGATCAACCCACAGGAACTGACATTTGAGCAAGAGATTGGCGTCGGACAATTTGGAGTGGTGCATCTTGGCTACTGGCTTGATCGGATGAAAGTGGCCATAAAAACTATTCGCCCGGGAGCAATGTCAGAAGAAGACTTCATTGAGGAGGCCCAAGTCATGATGTAAGCATAACAAATACTGGTTGAAGGCTACAGCAGTTTGTCACACTATATGCCCATCTCTGTACCGCACTATGTCAGGCCTAATACTGGGGAATGTAGGGTGCTGGAATGCATGAAGCCACCTCATTACCTAGAAGTACGAAGAGTTACTTTTTTGGGCCATGACTCCTAGAACATGATCACTTTACCCATCTTTGCTTATGATATGTTAAACTACTGGTGCATCCAACTGAGTACAATCTGCCCTGATTGGCAGTGACATTCTAGCATTTCTGCCAGGGACTGAACCTGGGACCCCTGGAACACAAAGCAGGTGCTCTACCACTGAGCTAGATGGCCCTTCCAACTCAGATTTGCTATTCTTCAGACTTTGGTTCAAGAAATATCTTTTGGAATGGAAAGAATGTTTGCTTTTGTTTTGAAACAGCATGTTTCTAGGCCCCCATGGTGGTCAGAAATAAGTACTAAGAACATGACCTTAGCATTTTTAAACAATGTAACATGATTCTCAAAACTCTTCACCATTTTAAAATAGCCAACTTCAGTGAATACAAAAACGCTCGGTTGCCCTAAAACAAGGATGGACAATCTGTAACCTTTCAGGTTACGCTAACAGATCGCATCATGTCTGCACACTTGCTGTGCTGTCCAGAACTGATTGGGGGTTGAAGTCAAACAGTGTAATGAGGACCACATATTACTGGCTTTATTTAGATGGCAAGCAATGTGCGGCCCTCATTATGGTGACATTGTGCTGTGTATGTCAATTCTGAACATGGATCGGAAATTGTTGGTTTTGATGTCACTGCTGCCAGCCTCAGTAGATATAAAGTGCATTAGTCAAAAATCCAGACAACATTGTCTGTATAGTTCCTTTAACCACAGTACTAGGAACTACCACACCATGCTGAACACACCACATCTCATCTGATTTTGGAAATGAATCATGGATGGACCTGGGTAAACTCTGGATGGTTAACCACAGGGAATACCAGAGATCTCAAGACAGAGCTAGGAGAGACTGCAGCCTGAAACCCTTGGGAGCCATTGCTGCCAATCAAAGTTAATATTAATAATACTGACAAATATGTAGCAACGATCTGATTCAGTGGCAGGCAGGCAGGCCCATTCATTCCCACAGAAAGCTATACCACTGTTTCTTCCGCCAACAGCCCTATCATTTAGAATCTCATACTTATTTTCTTAGAGACAGAGTAGACTTACTGTATATACTCAAGTATAAGCCTAGTTTTTCAGCCCTAATTTTGGGCTGAAAAAGGGGGTCCTCGGCTTATATGCGGGTCAATACTTTTAGCCACTGAGGCAAGTTTGGGTCAGTGGCTAAAAGTCATTTTAAACATTGTGTGCCACTTCTCCTGACCCCCCATGTTTAAAATGACTTTTTAAAAGGTCATTTTAAAACAATGTTTAAAATGACTTTTAGCCACCAACTCAAGCACTTGCCTCGGTGGCTAAAAGTCATTTTAAACATCACACACACACCCAGCTCACAAAGGAAGAGTTGCCAGGCCCTGCTGCATTTCCCACCCTAGGCTTATACTTGAGTCAATAAATTTTCCCAGTTTGGGGGGTTTAAATTAGGGGCCCCGGCTTATACTCGGGTCGACTTATACTCGAGTATATACGGTATATGTTTTGTTAGGGAACAAAGGGATTCGACATCATACTGATTCTGCATAGGGTTCATTTCCCCCCTAATTTTACCAAGCTTTAGTAGAAAATAAGCGGAAATAACAGACAATAAGGGGAATCCATATAAAAATTCATTGCCCAAGAACTGATTTTGATTTTCAAGATAAGCACATGGTGATGAATGTAACATGATGTTCTCCAGGAACCATGGTTCATTATCTTTTGTAAATTCTTTATATGCCATTCCAGTGTCCGGCTTTCTTTCTTCAGATTCATTTTCTTTCTACTTTCTAACATGTCCTGTTGAATATTGGGGATATATCAGTTTCTGCAAAGGACTGAACATGACAGTACTGTTATTTCTTTTTTGTACCCACAGGAAATTGTCTCACCCAAAATTAGTCCAGCTCCATGGGGTATGCATGCAACAAGCTCCCATGTGCCTTGTGTTTGAGTTCATGGAGAACGGCTGCCTGTCTGATTACCTCAAGAGGCACCGAGGGAGCTTTTCAAGGGAAGACCTCCTGGGAATGTGCCAAGATGTGTGTGAAGGAATGGCCTATCTGGAGCAGGCATCTGTTATCCACAGAGACCTGGTATGTGTGGGACTGTGGGAATAACTCCCACGTGGGAAGCCCCAATCTGTGAGGCTTGAAAAGTTGCTTGCCAACTGTAGGAATTAAATCCTGCAAAGCCTTAACGTTTTAAAGGCTTGGAAAACTTGGGAAGCCTATTTCAGAAATAATCTTGAGAATTGGGAACCCAGCAGGGAAGCTTAACCAGCAACCCCCCCCCCCTAATGGGTTGGAAAATAAAGAGTCCACACGTGTTTCTCTTGGTGCAAAATGGATGCTTCTTCTTCTCTCTCTCTCTCTCCTTCTCCCCGCTGCATCCAGGCAGAGCCTTTTATTGAAAACCACCTAACTACAAATCCCATATGGCTTTGCAGCAATCTCTCAACCAATTACAGACTTATACGTCTACATAAAAACACAAATACAGATATTTCTTTGTTCTAAGAGCTGAGCTCAATACGCATGAGCAAAACTTAGCCTGAGAAACTGATGATAAGTGAAACATAGTATCTCAGAATCTAAACCTTGACTTTTCAGAACAATACGCTTGTGTTAAACTGTACTCACTTGTTTCGTGATTTCTAGCTTTCTGATAATGGCGATGCCACAGAGGCACTGTGGGTGAGAAAGATTCCCGACATGGGACATGTCTGGGTCTGCTGTAAATAAATCGGCAAGTTTTCAAATGGGGAAAAAGTGAAATTTTCACTGTTTAAAAATATTAATATTGAATTATTTAGGGGCCAATTGAAAATTCATTTGTTTCGGTCCACAGGCCAAAAATATTAGTTGTAGGCCCTGGTATTTGAGATATTAGCCAGGAAGAAACATCATTTCTGTTATCTAATTGTATTCTTATTGTGTCATACCATTGTTATTTTGTACTTTTTTGGGTTGCTACTTCTGTTTTTGCTTCCTTGATTATCTAGAAACATGAGAAGCATAGATTGTGCATAGAAGAGGACAATGTAACATCACTATTCACATAGTGTCAGTATTGAGATATAGGTACATGGCAATAACAGCGAAAGAAAACAAAATCATCTTAGAAAAACAGTAAAAAAATTTCATTAATTAAACATTTAATGAGCTAGCTGGTCAAGAATCATGCAGTGATGCTATCATGCTGGCTAGCCAATTAAATTGGCCTAGGGCAGGCCAATATGTCATGGGGAGAATACACAGCCAACAGAGATAGAAAAGGAGGGAGAGGAAGAGGACATAAGATTGGAATTGTAAATGAATAATCAAATATGAATCCACTTTCAATTTTTTTATTTTTTTATTTTTGAAAGGAGGTTTCAAAGATGTAACTCTGGGCTTATCTACACACACTATTTTAGAGCAGGCTGATGTGGTCTAAACAGGGTCAGTTGAGATCTGGTGGAGGTTGGATATGCCACTTGGTGTCATCCTCACATAATAAATGGTGGCTGCTATCTCACCTGGGGAAGATCCTGAAGATGTGGGATAGCAGTTCCCATGTACAAAGGTTTTTTTTTAAAGTGCAGTTCAGCCCCAATGCCAGCAGGTGGCGCTAGAATTAAAAAATACCACCTCACTGGCGCTAGGAGGGTGGGGAAAGTTTTTAAAAAAACAGCCCCTGATCAGCCAGCTGCCTGGTGCTAGGAGGGTGGGAGCAAGTGTGAAAAAAAAAAACCAGTGCCCAATCAGGAACAGCTGGTCAGCACTATGATAAAAAGAAGAAGAAAAAGAAAACCGGATCATCTGCGTGCTCCCACAATGTCTGCCTCCTTAAAAGTTGGATTTTTTAAGCGAGGCAAAAAATTCCCTACCTCTCCGCTAAGTCTTGGAAACCTCACTTAAGAGGGCGTTACCGGGTTTTCTTTTCTTTTCTTTTTTTTCCAAAAGCCTGGTGGCCATGGGGATAGCATTTTTGGACATGGTTTATCTGCAAATTTAATCTGCATTTAAAGGAATGTGGGATAGGGGCCGAAGCAACCCTATTTAGTTTGGCTCCTTCCACTGTCAATTTTTCTTATTGTGAAGAGGCTTAATAAGTGAGCTACTTCAGGATATCAGAAAATTGAACACTCAGGAGAACTGCATTTTTAAAAACCTCTGCCAGACCATGGCTGATGTGCTGCATCACTTGAGATGAAATTTGGAAATGTCTTTTGCCTTGTCTGAAGTGCTGATCAAGAAACTGCCCACCCCTGAAACCAGCCAAACAAACAGGCAGATACATTTTTTCCCTTCAAAGCAAAGAGCGAGGTAATATTCCCTGGGTGCTTCCAGGTAAATTTTCCTTGTGCCTCCCAGCCACTGCTATGCTGTTTTAAGTCAGATGCAATTTCATTGTTGAATCACTGCGCTACTATGACAAATCCTTTACACATTCTCTGCACCAGTGAGGCATGATGCTCTGTGTGAGCTCTTTGACTCCTTTCCCTTGCTATAGTGCCTCCCCTCCTTGCCCCCCCCCCCATCTTCAGACATGGAAGGCTCAACCGCTTCTTTTACAGCATAATTCCGTCACTTGAAATCTATTCCTTACCTGCCCAAAACTTGTCTGGTTTGTCCACAACACTATTTGCTTCTTTGTTCACCCTGCTTGCTAGTAACCTCTAAAATATTACTAAAATGCATTGATGTTCCCCTAACCCTAGAAAAGTCCTCCGTTTACCACCTCGTTTCCTTTTGTTTGACCACAGTTGTGTAACTGCTTAGTCGTGGGTTCCACTTTCATTCTTTCATTTTGCTGTTTTCTTCTCCTCAAATTTTCCTTTCTCTGGGCATCTCTGCTTGTTACCTTCACCGTTCTCCATCCTCAGAGCAAGAAGGTTTTTTATTCTTTCTGCTACCCCATCTCAGGACTAAACATCTTTCTGAAGCTTTACTACCCATTCCCCTCAACAGGAAAACAAGACTTCAGAGATTAATCAGAGGTCTGCTACATTCTATATAGTACAGCAGGCCTGCCCAACAGGTAGACCGCAGGCTACTGGTAGCCCGCGAAAGGTTCAAAAGTAGCCCGCCAGCCATCAATTAAAAAAAGTGAGGGGATAAGTTCTCCACCACTCCCTCCCCCATCCCAAGGACCACCACTGCCCCAGCAAAGTTCTGGGTCTGCCATTCCTAACCCTAACCCTAACCCTAACCCTAACCCTAACCCTAACCCTAACCCTAACCCTAACCCTAACCCTAAGAGACCAGTACAAAATACACATGCAAGAATAGCTGAAAGGCAATACATTTATAGACCACTAATAATAAAAACAATCATACTGTATGAAAGCTGTAATAGTCACTATGTTGGGCTAGTGAGACTGGCTTCAGCAAAGCTGGGTCAAATCACCAGTCCGCCACGAAATGCATGAGATGAGTTACACTGTTTCAGCCTAACATGCCTTACAAAAAAAGGAGAAGGTGGGACAGAGAAAAGCAATAACTTGTTATTTAGCTCTGGGTTACTACAACTTAGGTACAGTCCCATATTTCTTTTCCCCAACAACATTTTGTTACACCACACAATCATCTTTTATCTGAGCATCTCAGCTGGATTTCCCCTCTTTCTGGCTTTCCATTCCTCTGGCTATTTGGGCATTTTAAAACAAATTCTAGCCCATCCCCATTCTCTGCAAGATAGATTTCTTTGCGTGCTTCGAGGGGAGACTTCCCTGAAGTCGTTTCTGTATTAAACTTAAAATTGAGGTAGGAATAAGAAGTGCCTTACACTCAGCCTGGTGCACAGCGCTACACCACCACCACCAGTGCCTCTCCTTCAGCAGGCATTGCTGCATGCATATTCTTCTAAACCAGTTCCCCATTTTGGGTCCCGAGAGGTTCTTGGACTGGATTTCTGGATATTGCCGCCAAAGAACAGCTGGAGACCTAAGGCTGGGAACCTCATGTCTAAATTGACTGTAAGTGATATGGCGAGGAGGATACATGAAACAAGAGACAGGTTGTGGCTATAGAACCCACATCTGGAAAGTAACTGGACACGTGAATCCTCCTGGCAGAACAATGTGGCGGGGATTTTCCACATTCCATTGTGCGGGACTGTTATAGAGGGTGGAGGAAGAGTATGTCAGGAAAGGAATAAGGGCTACCATTACAGTGAGTGGACAAGGGGATGAACGTAACTTTTGTAGATGAGGCTGATGAAAGCAGGCAAGCAGGGGAAGCAAATGTACAATAAAAGCGTCATCTAAAAATGCCCTCTGCTTCTCCTTTCTCCATAGGCTGCTCGGAATTGTCTGGTGGGAGAATTCCAAGTTGTCAAAGTGTCCGATTTTGGAATGTCACGGTAATTTTAACCTGTTATGCATCACTAACCATTGATCTGATGGCTGGAATTCCAATAATATTGTTCTTTCCTTTTCAAATGCCACTAACACCGTGCTTATTGTAGCAACAAAATCCTAAATTGATCTGGAGCTTATTCTTGCCTTCATTCTTGCTGCAACATCATCCAACACATTCACTCTCCTATCACTTTATATATTTCTTAATTAATAATTTTAATTAAAATAAACAACACAATACATTCCAATCACTTTGCATCATTTTCTATTATTTAGCAGAAAAGCAGATTATTTTGCTCCACTGTCATCTCCAATCAAATGGATCTTCTAAGTTCTTAAAGAACCATAAAATCTCTGTATAGAGACAGCAATGTGATGCATGGGAATACTATAAGAAATGAAACCTTTGATGTATCACATTCATAACTGGAGCGGGGGGACACTTTTTCATCTCCACTGCCAGGTCCACTTAACCAGTGTAATACCATGGAAACCAGGGGCATTGCACTATTTAGCAGGACAGTGATTTCCCATCATGTTGCATGTTCCTACTGCACTAATGCTAGTAACTACAGCTATTAAAAACAGGGGCATGTTATGCCAGTATAGCATGCAGTTTCAAATAAATGATAATGTGAAACCACTCTTACTGTTACTTGTGACACGAGTACTATTGTGACGTTGCTAATCCATTTCCTTTGCCTGTCCTGCATATAACCTTTAGTTTTGCTTTGCTCACATATGACTGAAGAAGTGGCTGTATCCATGATAGCTCACATTGAAATATAACAATCTCTAAGGTGCCACAACACTGTTATGTATTTATGTAAGCATGCATGTATGCATGTCTTGGTCTGGATATGTGAGAAGGCAGAAATTGTTATTAGTGTATATGTAAATCATTACAACTGAAAACATTTTAAAGTTGGAGAGATGCGACTGAGGATGTAAGAGGTGTGACTGAGGAATTCTTTCATATTTGAAGAATCGGATATCAAGGGAATTGTGTGCTAAAGTCCTGCAGACATGTCACAAAACAAAGCAAACCAATTTGCACAAGCTGGGAAGTAAGAGAAGCTCTCACTGTGACATTCACATTCTGTTATCTCTTGAGAATTTTCTTTCTTTGAAGAAGTCTATAGGAGTGATCAGACAAGCATCTGTTTGTCTAATTGGTTTGCTTTTGATGTGGTTTTGCTCCCTATTTTTGAATGACCACATATATTTTAAGTACGAGTGATCCATCCCAGACCTTTTATGAGCTGTTCCACCCCTTGCCAGCACAGCACTAGGGCTACAGTTTATTTGGTGCATGATTCAGAGCACTCCTGCTTATCTCCTCCTGCAGTCTGTGTGATTGCTTAATTCGTTTTCAAATAGAGCTGCAGGCAGTGTTCTCTTTGATGACAACCCTGTGATAAATGCAGTGGGTTGTGACAGCAGAAAGGACAATGGAGAAACCCTATCCTCTATTTTCCTCTTCTCACAATTTTCAAAAATATTATTCTAAGTGGCACAGTGCTATCTCAGATATGATAAGAGTGTGTGTTGGTATAGTGCTATGCTACTTCCCCAAAGGGGGGGGGTAGTCACAATGGCCTGCAGAATGAAGCTAAGGCAACAGTCAGGAAAAGGAACGGGGGAGGGCATATCAAGAACTGAAAGGGGGTAATTGTAGCAATTTGGCGTGCTGTCTGGATCTTTCTCACAGAAGAAACATTTCCCATGTGAATGAAAGGATATCTGAAGAGTAAGATAAAATAGATCACACCAAGGATAATAGCTTTTTAAAAGTAACTCAAACTGCTCCAAATTCCCCCATCCAGTCACATTTACAATGCATATATTCCATCACCAAGGGTAAGATCACATATTAATGTAAATGCTACTTCTTTCTGTCACACTTTTCTTCCTGGCATCCAAAGCTTTGAAAGCTCCTGTGCCAGAGGAATTGTACAAAAGAAACCTTGCTTAACTCTTAGTAGCCGATATAAAACAAAAGCAAGCTATTTCGTTCGATAAATGCTCGGACTTTTTCCCTCTTAAGGGAGCTCCGTTTCAAAAGATATGTTCACAATATTGTTTACACATCCACCTGGAGTTCTTTTGGGAAGACGGGTGGTAAATAAATAAATAAATAAATAAATAAATAAATAAATAAATAAATACTTTGGTCTTCAGCTAGAATCCCCCCTTCCAGGTACTGTGATGTGTGTAAGTTTATAATGCTGGAAATTAGACATGGGCACGACCAGAAAAAATGATGTTTCGAGTTTTCGTTTGTCGGAATGGGTCCGTTTCGGGTCGTTTCCATTTGTCGTGAAATTTTTCAAAAATTTGTCATTTCGTTTGTCGTTTCCACCGTGATTTAGCATGATTTGACTTGCCAGAGCATAGGGGCGTCCTGCAATCAGCGCAGGCGCTAGGTGTTTTTGCGCCCTAGGCGGCGGGCGGGGTGGGGGGCGGGGGGCGGGGGGGGAGGTGCGAGCGGGTGGCGGTGGCGGGGGGCCATGGGCGGGCAGCAACAGCGGCAGGGGGAGGCGCGGGCGGGCGAGTGGGCAGTTAGGATATCACTTAGGATAGAGGTTCTGTTCTTGGCTTGCACCCCAAATGTGTGTGTGTGCAAGCAAATTGAAGTTGGGAAAATAGAAAATAAATGGTAGTATATAATATATATTTAAAATAAGTCCACACCTCCCACTCCCAGTCAAACCTCCTCCTTTATCCAATATCAGAAAAAAATCCTCACAAACTGCCAGAGAAGAAATAAAGAATAAACTGCTATTCCCTTCAGCAGACAAAGCTGCAGGGAATCAAATAAATTGTTTTCTAAATTCAATTCCCTCCCTGCCTGCCTAACTTAAATCCTAAAGCCTCCAGCCTCCCTCCTCAATCTCGATCAGATCACACCAGCACCAGCAGCTAACCCTCCTCCCTCAAGCACATCCATACACCTGACTGCGATTTCTGGAAGATGCCTCGGCTTTTTATGCCCTCCGAGACATCCAGAAGTGTCAGTCAAAAACCTGGCGATGCCATTGATGGAATGGTTCAAAAAATTTGCATGGTCCCATCCCATGCCCAGCCCAAATGGACAGGTCTAAAAGAAATAAAATAAAATAAAATAAAATCAATTCGACGTTTTATTGCTATTAAAAAACCCACTGCTGCTACTATTAAAATTCAGGCATTTAAAATAAATAAATTTCACATGTTTCTGTGGTGATTTGGTGTGTTTTTTGACCATGATTTCAAAAGAAAAATTGCGGTCGCCATTTTGGATCCCCCCCCCTCTGCATGGAATGGCGAGACGATGAGGATGACACCCCCCCCCAGCCTGGTGCAAGCAGCCCAGGACAGGAGAAGAGGGGGGAAAGGCCGGGGACCCCCCAGAAACCACCCCTATGGTAGGTGGCAAATATTTTTGCCTGCTTTTTTGGCCGGGAGTCGGGGTTTTTAAAAAAAACGTTTAAAAACTTTTTCTGTGCTTCGCATTGTGCGATCGCCACGATGCCACAAACGAAAACAAAAAACCCGACCAAATTTTTCTTTTTTTGGTTCGAGTTCGAGTTCTGATGGCTTAATTATTGTTACCGTTTCCGTTACATAATGGAAACGAAAAACAGAAACGAAAACGGAAATTTCACCGAGTCGTGCCCATGTCTACTGGAAATTACTGGATCACTGTATATGGATTTAAGAACTTTGTCTCTCCTAGGTATGTTCTTGATGATCAATATACCAGCTCCATGGGCACCAAATTTCCCATCAGATGGTCAGCACCAGAGGTGTTTTGCTACAGCCGGTATAGCACCAAATCTGATGTCTGGTCATTTGGTAAGAGCCTTTAATCTAGCATAATCCATTCAAGCAGTTACTTTGAATTCTTAGTTCCAACCTTTGTCCCTGAAATTTTATTTGTTCAAGATTTACCAATAAATTTAAAAAAATTTAATACTATAAACTTTAAGCCATATTTAGTTTAATATTTCCTGTATACATAGACAGATGCTGGCATTAACCATGACTTATCAAGTGGTGTAACATTGCAAAACAGGGCACCCTTGTCATGGCATGGCATTGTGTTCCTGCATTTTTGTTTAATTTCATTACTCTCTACTTTTCTGATATTCTCTTCTTGGTATTAAACTATTCTGCTGTGTTCTGGAAAGGAATAACTCAAGCATGAGGATTAGTCTATGTTTAAAAGTGAGCAACCTAAGGACAGTTTAATGTTTTAGTTTACCCAGCAATAAGATATCCTGGAAGGAAATCTCCTAAAAGTGTTTTTCCATTGATTGAATCACAAAGACATTTTCTTAGCCTAAGAACTGGCATTGCTTAGTTGATAAAGAGATAGAACTGAATTAGGATATCCTTTATGGTTTATGTGATTTTTGATTGCAGCTAAGACTTATGCAACAACAACAAAAGTTCCTTTGGCTAAATTAAAATAATAGAAAAATGCTTTTACAGTTCATTGGTAGTTAATATGGTGTTTACTGAGTTGGAGGATGCTGTTCCAGGCTTTCCCATTGATTCACTAGCACTACGATAATTTCATGTGAATTATTTAAACTGTAGCTGCCTCAGGGTGCATCTTTCTGTGTGAGTCTTTTACTGCTCAGTTAACGTGTCTCATTCATGGATATTTATGAGAGATCCAAATGTTGTCATCTTCAGTTTACAAACCTACCATGTTTCCTTGTGGCCTCTTCTATCTTTTTATTTTACTAGGGGAAATCCCTTAAGGAAACAAGTCAGAATAATCGTGCAATGTCTTTGGATTTTGAGCCATAGGAGCTCTGTTTAAAACAACCCATGGTGGTACAGTGTCCTCAACTTTATTAGAATCCAGATCTGTTTGCTATCAGGTTGTTTCAAAAAGTGCTGAGCAGAATAAATAAAAGAAGCACCACCCTGAAGGATAACATCACTGAACTGAAATTTATGTAAAACTTGACACAAAAAGTTTCAAGAGGTTGGGTTTTATTAATGGAAGCAATCTCTCACAATGAGTAGAGAACAATTGCAAAACATTTGAAAACAAAACACACAAAGTTAGTTCAAGGGCATTCATAAAACTTCCCTCAACAGCAGGTGATAGATTAGAAATTGTGACATGATTTGACCTATAAAGTCCTATATAAACTGGGTTTCAAGCTGTCTCAAAGACTACATCTCTCTTTAGAAGCCTGCCTGTAAAACCATCAAGGGTGTGTCTTGGACCTACCGACTTTAACAAGCGTAGGCCCAAGACAGGGCCTTGTCTGTTGCTGTTCCCAAGCTGTTGAACTTCCTCCTGTAGGAAACCAGACTGGCTCTCTCTTTGCTGTCCTTCCACAGGCAGACCAAGACATTTCTTTTCAGGCAGTTGTTTCTCAGTAACTGACTGCTTAAGAGGGTAGGGTATTCTTAAAAGCAAGGCCGCTGGGCATTTTTAAAAATATATATATAATTGTAATTTTAGAATTATTTTAATTGTTATTTTATTATCTAGTAACTTTAAGTTTGACATTTGTTTAATTTCTTTTTAAATTATTGGTTTTTTGTTTTAAATGTTGCTTATTTTAATAATGTAAAGCACATTTTAATATTGTAAAGCACATTGATTCCAAGTGTCATCTAGTAGATAGAGTTATGGACTCTGGAGAACAAGGTCTGAATCCCTGCTTGGCCATGAAATTTAACCGGGGGACTAGCAAAATTAACCCTTAATAGCTCACTTACCTTGAAAACCTTATTAGGGTTGCTATAAGTCAGTTCCAGATTGATGGCACATATCATACATAGACACACGTGCACGCATGCACGCACGCACGCGCGCACACACACACACACACACAGAGAGAGAGAGAGCACAGCACATTGGATCCATTTGAACAGAAAAGAGGGTTATGAACATTTTAATAAATAGGAAGGAGAGGAGAAAGAAGATTTTAGGATATTAACATGGCTAATTTATATTTATGCATTGCTTGTTTTGTTCCAGGAGTATTGATGTGGGAGATATTCACTGAAGGCAAAACACCTTATGAGAACAAGACCAATGCTGAGGTGGTAGAAGACATCCATGCTGGTGCCCGCTTGTATAAACCCAGATTAGCCTCCACTGCCATTTACAAACTCATGAGACATTGCTGGAGTGAGGTTAGTGCAATGTACTGTACTTTGTAAGGAAAAACATCAAGTATGGATCCTTGAGAGGATTCAAAACAGAAGCATCCTTTTCTTGGAAATAGCATGGAGGTTAAATTATCTCCCCACCATGTATACACATTATACTTGATCAAGAATCTTCAGATTTACAATTTTGATTTCCACATTTCAACAAAGTAAATAATAATATTTTAACAGTTTGATTCTAAAATAAGAATTTTCTCTGGAATTTCAAAAGTCAATGAATTATTGAGGGCTGGAGAGGAACTATATATAGAGAGAAATATGTTTTGGGAACTTATTTATTTATTTAAAATATTTATATCCTGCATTTCTCCCTGAAAGGACCCAAGGAAGCTTAATTTTTATTAACACCCTATCTGAGAACTCTAAAGCAAAAAAAAAAAAAGGGGGGGGGTATTATCCCAATACTAGCAAGAAGGAACTTGCCTTGGAGAGCCTGCATTTCCTAAACCAGTTCACGGCCCAGTTAATGGAGGAGCCCGATGTTCTGGCCATTCTTTTCTGGGTCGGCTCTAAGCAAAGTGACAAGGGGCATCTTAAACTAAGATGCATTTTGGTGAGCATTCTTGATACACAGTGAGACACATATCTGCATATGCCTCAACACTGTCTATGTACATGGTACTTTTACAAAAAAAATGCTGTAAATAGAAGCCTTTGGAGTAGGGACAAATCTAAAATAGATACTGTGAATTGAAAGAGGTGGGGAAAATGTAAGCATTGGTAAACCAAGAAAGATGGTATGGTTATTTTATTACAAATATTACAGTACTTCATTGCAGTAAGATGTAAGGACTGTAAAATAAAGTCACTGCATGCCTGGCTAAGTATCAGATTTTTTTGTCTGTTTTACTACAGCCAGTCTGCCCTACTCACAATAGCTTTCCTTGTCATAAATTTTCAAGGCCCTCCCAGTCAGCAGAAATGGCACAATCAAGATACAGTATGACGTCATTATGTTTGACACAGAAAAGTTACCCTCAACTAGTCCATGATTTGTCTATGAATTAACAGTATACTCCAGAATGTGCTACCATATGTATAAACCTTCCTTGAATGCTTGAGGATTAAAACTGTATTTTACTATGCCAGGGCTGTCCAACTTTGAACAGGCTGAGGTCTACTTTTTCTGGCCCAAAGTGCCTGAGGGCTACTACACTAATACCTCATCTTACAAATTTTATCCATTCCAAGCACATGCTCGTAAGTTAAAAAAAATTCAGTAGAGCAACGGTTTCCCTTAGGCATGCATTGAAATCTGTTCCCTCTGGAACAGATTGATTTTCAATGCATTCCTGTGGGGAGGCTGACCATGCACATGCTTCCCTTGCACCCACTTGGTCATCTGGCCAATGGGGATGAGAAGGGGACCACACCATGGCCCTTGAATGGCCCTGCTCGGCTGGCAGACCCAGAACTTTGCTGGGGCAGTGGTGGTCCTTGGGGTAGGGAAGGGATGGGTGGAGAACTTAGCCCCTCACTTTTTTATTGGTGGCTGGCGAGCTACTTTTGAAACCTTCGTCGGCTACCGGTAGCCCACGGTCTACCTGTTGGGCAGGCCTGTACTATGCTATTTATAACAGCATCCAAAATTCGCACTTGCAACATGAGATCACATTCAAAAGCAAGCTTTCTTGTGGAATTCCCATTTCATAGCAATTTCTTCCATCTATTTTCTCCCACCTTTTTACTTTCAGGTGGGAGCAGGCTCACATTGCAAGAGACCACATTGATTCTAATCACTAATCAAATTTTATTCTAGCTACAGTGTACGTTTTGGAATGAATGGGCTGTATTCATTGACACAAACAAGAGTCTCATTGATTTCAGTGGGTTTCTCTAGTTATAACTAAAATTGGATTTAGCCTGTGAATGCCCTTCTCTTGCTTTTGTCATCATGTGATTATTATAGAACTTATAGAATACTACCCGTGTTTCCCCTAAAATAAGACAGTGTCTTATATTAATTTTTGCTCCCAAAGATGCGCTAGGTCTTATTTTCAGGGGATGCCTTATTTTTCCATGAAGAAAAATACAGTACACATTTATTGTTATTTTATTATGGGGAGGCCTTATTTTGGGGGGATGCCTTATATTTCAGTGTGGGACAAAACTGTAAGTAGGTCTTATTTTCAGGGGATGTCTTATTTTTGGGGAAACAGGGTATATCTTTACAGTCTGTCTCAGCAGGTTTCAGCACTGCTTTCCTAGCCGGCTTCTCAAAGTTGTGTTTATTTCTCCCTTCTCTTCCTTTTAGAAGCAAGATGACAGACTTCCCTTCTCTGCTCTGCTCTCCCAGCTTAATGACATCTCAGAATCGGATTTTGAAGTGTTCAAGAACTCCGAGAAGATATGAAAAGCTTGCTTGTTCTTATACAATCCTGGGATGCATGTATCGATCATTTGATTCTTGTAGCCAACCCGGGACACCAAATATTAAGCATCCTGCCATTTGTAAGATCTGCCAGTTTAGAAAATGGATAATATAAGATGCTTTCAAAGTTGTATCTTATAGCCTAAATACCTATTTAGTCAGGATCCCGGACCCTGTCTCCACTTTACATGATGACCACAATAATGATGACAGCAGTGATGATGACTATGACAGCAGCAGCCATGACAAGAGCACATAGAAGAAAGAGACTGGCAAATGCCTGAGAGTCTTTTCTGTGTTAGAAAACAGCCTACATGTAATGGAACAAAACCATGACTGTGTCCCTCCATACCAGATTAAGGCTGGAAGGCAATATTCAGCTATTTGTGAATAAATGTTACATAAGGACATAAGAAGAGCCATGCTGGATCAGGCCAAAGTCCCATCTAGTCCAGCTTCCTGTATCTCACAGTGGCCCTACCAAATGCCTCTGGGAGCACATTAGACTAGATATCTGTCTCCTGCTACCACTCCCCTGCATCTGGCCCTTGAAGTACTCTGGTTTTAAGCCTGGAGATTACACATCTCCATCATGGTTTGGAATCTGTCCAATCCCCTTTTGAAGGCATCCAGGCTAGATGCCATCACCACATCTTGTGGCAGGGAGTTCCACAGACTAACAACATGCTGGGTAAAAAAAAATATTTTCTTTTGTCTGTTCTCACTCTCCGAACCCACAGTTTGAGTGAATGTCCTCTAGTTTTGGTATTTTGTGAGAGGGAGAAGAGCATCGCTGTATCCACTTTACTCATGCCCTGCATTATTTTGTACATCTCAATCATATCCCCCCTCAGGCGCCTTTTTTCCAGACTAAAGAGCCCCAAATGTTTTAGACTTTCCTCATAAGGGAGGTCCCCTAGGCTAGTAATCATTTTAGTCGCTCTCTTCTGCATCTTTTCCAGTTCTACTACTATATAATCACATGACAGTCACATGCTTATACATTGCTGTAAAATTCTCAGCTGCCCAGCTGATTGCCTGGTGGTCGCCCATCCAAGTACTAACCAGGGCCGACTCTGCTTAGCTTCCGAAATCAGGGGAGATCGGATTTGCATTTTGATCTCAGTTACAGAAAAGTAGATGTCCTCTGTAACCAAACATATGTTGCAGCAAGTGACCATACATGCCATAGAATGGTACACAAGCAAGAGAAAAGAAAAGCACTGACATGCCACATGCTTGAGGAAATAGAAGCTGCCGCTCTCCATATATGGTTGAACAACATATGCTTCAGATCAATAAACTGCATAATACATTACATGCAGAAAGGCTTAAGATGATGTTTGATAAATGCCAGTAACACTTGGAGTGATCAAAGGACTGAAGCAACTATCCCATAAGGAAGTTTAATATTTGGGGCTTAGAAGAAAAATTAAGAAATGGGAGATATAATGGGGATGCAAAAAATTATATTTGATCTGGAGAAAGCAGATAGGGACACCACCATCCTTTTGTAATCCTAAAATCTATGGCTAACAAATGAATGATGGGATATTCTGGAATAATAAAAGTAAGTGCTTCATGCAATGTACAGTACATTAATTTGGAAAAATCACTGCCACAAGATGTGGCAATGGCTGCCAGCCTGGACATATCTGAAAAGGGACTGGAAAAAATAATGGAGATTATGACCATCAACAGTTATTACTCAGGGCAGGTATATTTCACTTGCAGTATCAAAAACAGCTTCTGGAAAGCATGAAGTAAAGGGTGTCTTTTAAAGCCTTTTTAGCATGGCCAATTCTGAACAATCTAAATATTATCTGTATTCAGCATCCTGAACGGGTCCAGAGGAGGGCGACCAGGATGGTTAAAGGTCTGGAACATATGTTTTACGAGGAGCGGCTTAGAAGCTGGGAATGTTTAGCCTTACAAAAAGAAGGCTGAGACGGTATATTAGGATAGCTATGTTTAAATATCTGAAAGGATGTCATACCGAAGAGGGGACTAGATTGTTTTCTATGGCTTTAGAAACTAGGACTTCAGGCAATGGTTTCAAAGTACAGTGGACCCTTGTACAACAAACGGTTTGTGTAACATAAAATCTGTACAATATAAACAATTCCAGAGACAGGGGAAACTTGCTTAACAGAATCACCTATGAGGCAAATCCGTACAACATAAAAATGGGATTACTCTGTTTTCAACGCATTCCTATGGGAAATTTGTACAAAGGAAAATTTGTTTAACATAAGTTCATTTGGAACGAATTAATTCCTTTATTCAAGGTACCACTGTACAATAAAAGAGATTCAATTTAAACATTAAGGAGAACTTCCTGGTCTTTAGACCTGTCCGGCAGTGGAATATGCTGCCACCGAGGGTGGTGGAGTCTCCTTCTGTGGAGGCTTTTAAGCAGAGGCTGGATGGCCATATGTCGGGGATACTTTGATCTGCGTTCTTACACGGCAGGAGGTTGGACTGGATGGCCATCAAGGTCTCTTCCAACTCTATGATTCTATGATCCTGTATTCTCTGTCAATCCCTGTCCCCATTCCCACCTTATTCCAGTCTTAAACTGTAGAACCAGGGACACTGTTCCACTTTTAAATTCATTGTACTGGAAGACATGCCAAAAAGTCAGAGAACCACTACAAAAAAGTCCTTGCCCCAAGAGCTCTAATCACCAAAGGTTGTTTGTTGTTTTGAAAAACCCAAAGAGTAATAGTGTACAGGACCTTAATATATGCATTATTGTGAACAATGAAAATTAGAGACATGTTCTGAAACTCTATGGGGCTTTGAAGTCAAGCACTGAACTGAAGTCAAGCCAGGGATATAGTCAATATACTGTAGGCTTCTCTTGAACCGAACCCCAGAGATTTTCCAAACAGAATATTTGTTCTCCATAATTTATTTGATCCCACATTGACATTATAGGTATTTTTTGCTGCCACCCATATAATATTACTTACTTATATTTTATTATAGACACCTTTCTCCCAGCGAAGGGGACTCAAGGACACTCACAATGTTAAAACAAGAACTGAAAATCTTAGTTCAGGAGGGTAAATATGACTTAACAGGAAAAACTGAAACTTGGTAGGACTAGAATACAAAAACGGATGGAAATCAATTGTTCAAAAAGAACAGAAAGAATAGAAAGGGGGAGAAGTTGCAATATATATTAAAAACTCACATTCAGGTTCAGAAATACAGGAGGAAGAAATGGGTGGTCCCATTGAGAGAATGTAGTTGGGATGAAAAATGTAGCTGGAGTTTATTACAAGTCAAGGAGAGGATATGGTTGAGTTTTGAAAAACAAACTGGAAAGATTTCAAAGAGACGCATTGTAGTAGTGATGGGAGATTTCAGTTGCCCTGATATCTGTTCAGAGGCAAATTCTGCTAAGCATGGCCCCTCCAAGAGATTCCTGTCTTGTGTGACTAATATTTTTCTCCTACAAAAAAATGAAGAAAGCAACTATAGTTATAGCTGTACTTGATTTGATTCTAACCAACAGAGACAACTCAGTGGAGGGAGTAGCAGCAAGGAGAGCTCTGGATGACAGTAACCATGTTTTCCTAGAATACTTGATTTCAAAGGAAACCAATGTAGAGAGTAGCTACGCATATATGCTGGATTTTAAAAGAGATTTTAAAATAATAAATAAATAAATAAATAAATGCCATATTTATTTGCCAGAGAAGACCTGAAAACAAAAAAGGACATGTATAGGAAGTGAAAAGAAACTTGGGCCACAAGGGAAGAGTATATACAAGTAGCAAAGAAATGCAGTGATGGCATTAGGAAGGCAAAAGTGAAGAGTGAGCTGAGGTTTGCTAGAGACACTAAAAGCAACAAAAAGCATTATTCAGGTATGTACCTGCATTTCCCGTCTATAAGATGCCCCCATGTATATGATGTCCCCCCCCCATTTCCAACCCAAAATTACAAGTTATCTCCTCAGCTTACTTCTCTGTATAAGACAACCCTCAATTTCCAGTCTAACAATTTTAGGAAAAGATATAGTCTTATACACGGAAAAATACAAAGAGCGGCTCAGCTACTCAGTGGAGATGGAAAATGATAACATATGACAAAGAAAAGGCGATGTGCTTGGTTCCTGCTTTCGCTCAACTATTTTCCAAGGGAGAGACTATGAACCTCCAGACAAATGTGAAGTGCAAGTAGAGGGGACAAGATTGAAGCTGGAGATTGATAAACAAATAGTCAAGGAATACCTTATTACTGTGAACGAGTTCAAATCCCCAGGGCCCAATGAACTGTAGTGAAGGAACTGTAGTGAAGAATTTTCAGAATCACTGTCCATTATTGTCTTGAAATCAGAGGAAATGGGTGAGGGACCAGATAGCTTGTAAAGGGTTAATGTTGTTCCTATCCATTAAAAGGGCAAAAAGGAGGAACCTGGGAACTACAGATCAGTCAGCCTGACATTAATTCCAGGGAAATTTTTGGAACAGATTGTACAGCAGTCACAATATATATATATATACCGCCCATCTGGCAAAAAGCCACTCTGGGCAGTTTCAACATTGAAAACAATACAATAATAACAAGAAGCCAACATTTTGTCAAAAAAATCCTGCCAGACTAACCTGATCTCTTTTTTGATAGAAAACCTCCTTGATAGACAGAGGGAGTGCTGTAAACATAGTATATCTTGACTTCAGCAAAGCTTTTGACATGATATTCTGATTAGCAAGCTAATTTAGGTGTGGCATGGATGGAATAACTGTTGGATAGATACACAGCTAGCTACATAATTGTACTCAATGATTCCTTCTCAATCGGGCGGAGATAAGTGGGGTACTGTTTTGGCCCTAATACTCAACATTTCATTGATCTGGATCAGGGGACGCATGGAATGTTAATTTAAGGATTGCAAACTTGAGTACAGTGGAACCTTGACTTACCTACTGCTTGACTTGCATCATATTTGACTTGCAGCAAGAAGGGGCCTGTTTGACTTGAGTCGCAGGCTTTGACTTACATCTCGGAGCCCCGGCGCAAGGCACCGGAATTGGGCGGCAGCCACGACCCAGCATCGCGGCTGCCGCCTCCAAACTGCTCCTGCCTTCTTCCTCTCCTCTGGCAGCGGCAGCTTCCGCGAGGCCAGCTCAGAGCACCTGGAGCTGGTCCTCGGCCTCACCGAAGCCGGCGCTGCTGCCGGAGGAGAAGAAGGGCCGGGAGCTCAGGGCTGGCCTCGCTGGTTAGACAGTCAGCTCAGTCTTGTAAAAAATCTGGCTGCAGAAGTCTGGTCCACAATGGAAGCATTTTATTTGGGGAGCTGTAAAGTTGTGGGACTCTAATGGTAAGCATAGAGTTGTTCAAAACTTGGAACGTCAGGGTAAAAATCAGTAAAACTTAAATGTTAGACATTGTTGCTATGAACATTAAAAGGTGGAGGCATATAACTTGTGGACTATAATTCCACTGCCTCCTCCTCTCTTTGAAGAGACATTTCATTTACATCCCCAGAAGGAATCTCCTATCCCAGTCAAATTTGTGTTAAATTGCTGTTTTCGGGGGTCTTTTTCATAATCTGGAACAGATTAATCCGCTTTCCTTTTTTTTCTCTCTCTTTTTTTATTTATTTTCTGGGTAAGGGGCATTACAAGGAGCAAATTGGGTATGTTGAAAAAGGGTTAAAAGGGAAGGGTATGGGTAAGGAAAAACAAGGGGGTGCAGGTTTGACAAGGCACTTTACACTTCTTCAGTTTCATATTTCATATATATATACATATTAATTAGGACTTATATAGCTATTGTATACAAACAAAAGTTTCTGGCTGTTGACATGTTTCAAATACAAACTTAATTATCTTTTTTTCTTTAACCACAAATAGAACTTTCCCCAACTTTCCTGATGTTTTAATTTCCGTGGTGTTCCTAACCATTCCGACAGTTTATCCATTTCTGCTGTTGCGAGGATTTTTGCTATCAACTCTTGTTCTTCTGGGATTATTGATTCTTTCCAGTGTTTTGCATAAGTAATTCTTGCTGCTGTTACAATGTGTATGGCTAGATACGCTTTCTGTTGGTCCAATTTGCCTGGCATTATATTTAACAAGAAAAATTCTGGTTTTAACTCTATAGAATTTCTAAGAACTTCTTCCAAAATCTGCCTTATTTTACTCCAAAATATTTGTGCTTTTTTACACAGCCACCACATATGATAGAATGAGCCTTCTTTTTGTTTACATTTCCAACATAGAGTTGATATATGGACATTCATTTTAGCTAACTTTGTCGGCGTCATATACCATCTATAAAACATTTTATATATATTCTCTTTAAATACAACTGATTTAGTGAGCTTTATATTGGTTTTCCATATTTTTTCCCATTGTTCCAATTCTATATTATAACCTAAATTTTGTGCCCATTTGACCATACATTCTTTCACTGTTTCTGGTTGTGTATCAAAGTCTAATAAAAAATTGTATAATCTTTTGATATGTTTCTCTTTTGTCTCCAACAGAATTCTATCAAAGGGTGTGCTTTCTAGGTAGAACCCTTGCTGTTTATCTTTAGCGTACCTAGAGTGAATCTGAGAACAGGCCCACCAGTCCAGTTCAATTCCCTGCTCAGCAATTTCTTGTTGGCTTTTTAGATTACCATCTGGATTTAAAATCTCATTGTAGCGTACAATTTTTTTATTTTCTCTCAAAATTGGCATAGCGAATGCTTCTGTTGGAGTCACCCAATGTGGGATCTTTATGTACATTTGCTTTTTTATTTTCTTCCATACCCAAAGTAGTGCTCTTCTTAGTATATGATTATTGAATTGTTTAAAATCTTCTATTCTGTCATACCATACAAAGGCATGCCATCCCCATTTCAGATCATGTCCTTCTAGCTTCAAGAGTCTTGTATTGCTCAATTCTATCCATTCCTTGATCCAAACTAAGGAGGAGGCTCTGTAGTAAATAAGCCAATTTGGGAGCCCCATTCCTCCTCTTGATTTAACATCTTGCAAAGATTTTATTTTAATTCTTGCTTTTTTCCCTTGCCAGACAAATTTAGAAATACATTTCTCCAACTCTTTAAAGATTGTTTGTTTTAAGACAATTGGGATAGTTTGAAATAAAAATAATATTTTTGGGAGGATATTCATTTTTATCGTGGCAATTCTCCCTAATAATGATAATTGTAAGTTTTCCCATTTAATTAAGTCCTTTTTAATCTCTTCAATCAGTTTCAAATAATTGTCCTTCAAAAGGGTGCTTGTCTTATTTGAGAAAATTATGCCAAGATATTTTATCTTCCTTCCTTCCTGAAAGTTTGTAAGCTCTAAAAGTTTTCTAATTTCTTGTTGTTGCATATTTTTGGTTAAAATTTTTGTTTTCTTATGGTTTACTCTTAAACCTGCCATGTCTCCGCTTTCCCATTACTTTCTATGGGAAACGTTTGTTTGACATAAGTCATGTTTGACTTAAGTCTAGACCACTGGAACGGATTAATGACGTAAGTCAAGGTTCCACTGTAGGTGTTTGGTTTCAATCTTGTAGGCCCCTTCCAACTTCATTATTCTGTTATTTTAGATTCACTGCAATTCTAACTTGCCTTAAAAGGGAACTACACATAAAATACTGTAACAGTCTAATCTGAAGCCTACCATATTTATTCAAAATATTTTACCTCATTTTCCTTCTAGCAAAGGACCCAAGGTGGCTTACATAATTGAAATGCAATGTTAAAAATAGTGAATGTTCCAATATTAAATTAATGGCATTACTAAAATAGATTTAGAACATAGATAACCATTATCACAAACTCCTTTGGCCAAGAAGCAATATATAGTGGCATGTCAGCTTCTGCTCTTCTCCCTACACTGTTAAAAATCTCAAATCTCTTTTCATGCCTAAGTTGTATTATCTGCTATTTTTTTTAGTAAATTGTGTATTTAATTTTGATATGAACACATCCTGGTTGTTTGTTTGAACTGTTAATTTGCATAGATGTAAACCACCTAGAGTGGTCCTGCAGCCAGACTGGTGTTTGGAACATAAATAAATAAATAAATAAATAAATAAATAAATAAATAAAGTGGACCCTGTATAACAAACAGCTTGTATAACATAAAATTTGTACAACATAAAAATTCTGGAGATAGGGGAAATTTGCTTAACAGAATTGTCTATGGAGCGAATCCATACAACATAAAAATGGTCACGATTAGGGATTACTGTTTTCAATGTATTCCTATGGGAAATTTGTACAAAGTAAAATTTGCTTAACATAATTTCATTTGGAACGAATTAATTCCTTTATACAAGGTACCACTTTAAATAAAAATTCCTTTGCTTAGCTTACTAAGTGCCTTTGAGGAGGTCTCAGTGGGGATTGGAGTTAGCTCACACCTAAACGCCACTGATTCAATCTGACCTGGGCACGATTTATTATTGTGAACAAGATTTCAGCGGCTGCTTATTTTATTATTAAATTTATATATTTATGTTTATAGACACTTCAGTGCCACCGGGAAGGGTCCTTTCGTTGTTTTAGATTAATCAGCACATTCTGTATGAGGAAACAGCCATATACCCCTCGCATGAAGAAAGCCATCTGATTTTCCATGTATACAATTTATACACATTGGATAAATTTGAGTCCCTTCTTCTCTCCCCTTCCCCCTTCGCTCCCAAAAGGCATCCGTCCCTTAATGCCATCCATCTCTGGACGCCAATGAAAACCAGCCCCTCCCGCCTGATTTAACAGGTGGCGCCGCCGGAGCGGGGCGTGAGAGGGAGGGGGGGTCGCGGGTGGCGCTGGAGGCTGCGGGGCTGGTGGTGCGGGAGGGGGGGCGGCGGGGTGGTCAGCTCCTGCTTCGCCGGGAGAGAGCAGAAGGCGGTGAGTTCCGAGGAGGGAAGCTCAGGAAGTGCACCGGCTGCTGCGGCCATTTCCTGCCCCTCTCTTGTAGGCGGGCGAGGGAGGCAGAGAGAGAGAGAGGGAGAGGCGGCGGCGGCGGCGGCGGCGAAGGAGGTGGAGCCTCTCGAGCGGTGGCTGCAGCAGCAGCAGCAGCAGCGGCGGCGGCGCCTCAGCATCCCTGCCTCCTCCTTCTCCTCGCTGCTCGGTTTGCAGCGGCCGCCAAGGCAGCAGCGGGAGCCCCAGGGCGAGCATCCTTCCGTTCCTGGCCAGGTAAGAAGGGCGGCTTCCCTGGCCGCCTGCTCTCGTGTGCGTGCGTGTGTTTGTGTGCGTGCATGTGTGTGTGCCTCCCGTGGCGGCGGCTTCCTCGGCAAGGGCATCGACGACAGCTGCTGGCTTGCCGACCGGCTGGCTGGCTGGAGCCGGGCAGGCGAGGG
>JAHTLZ010000010.1:67575115-67588748 GCA_023846285.1 Phrynocephalus versicolor
TGTGTGTGTGTGTGTGTGTGTGTGTGTGTGTGTGTGTGTGCAGGGAGGATCTAGAAGGCGGAGGGCCAAAGACGCAGGTGCGGGCGTCGCTGCTTCCTCCCTTCTCGAGCGGCACACGCACACGCACACGCATACACAAACACACACACACAAACACACACGCACCCCGCTCTTCACGCACCCACTGGGAGCCTCCTCGGGGCTCGGTAGACCAAGGGTGGCGGCGGCGGCAGTGGTGGTGGTGGAGGAGGCGGAGGAGGCTGTCTGGAGGCAGTGACAGCTCTGCCGAAGGGGTGGCGGAGCGTGAGACGGCCAAGCTCTGCTGCCATGATTCAGACCCTTCTGCAACAGGCTTGCAAGCCGCGTTGCGCGTCTCTATCTCCCCCCCCCACACACACACACGCACACACCCTCTCTCGTTTTGTTGGGCTTCAAAAGGAAGGTGCCGGGACAGGATCAGGAGCCAGCGGGCAAGGGAAGGTGGAGGTGCTGGGGCTCATTCATTGGCGAAGAATCCGGGCCCGAGCTTGGCCCCAAGGAGGGATTTTTAACCAGCCGTATCCCAGAATGCTTCAGGGTACCTGTGACAGCCAAGGCCTCCTTGTTGATGATGATAGTGCACCCAACAACTCCCATGTGATCAGGAGGTAGTGATGCTGATCAGGCTGTAGTGATGCGTGTGTGAAAAATGGGACCATCTCTATGATTCTCCACAAAATAGAACGCCCGGTTTAGTCCTTCGGGATTAATTGAGCCAGGAATCCTGTGCACCAACCCAGAAGCATGTCATCTCTCTTACAGTTGGCTGGCAATTTTCTGATGAGCCCTTTCCCTTTTGGTTTTTGATTTAGAAAAATAGAAGATATGAGGCACAGGCAGAAATAGATCGGGGCGTGGGACCTGAATGGAAAAGGCTGAAACGGATATGATTTGGATTCACAGCCAGCATGTTTGTCAAAGCTGAATAATTTGAGAAAGAGAGAGAGAGAGAGAGAGAGAGAGAGAGAGAGAGAGAGAGAGAGAGAGAGACGAGAGAGACGAGAGAGAGAGACGAGAGAGACGAGAGAGCAAGAGTAAATAAACACAGGGTGTAAAAGACATTTTCTGCCAGTCATACTGAAAGAAAGGGGAGAAGGGAGGTGCAGCCAGTTGGAATTTTGGACTTGGACTTGGTTAAATTAGAGGTACAGTAGAGAAACTCAAAATGTATCTTGGGATGATTAGCAAAAAGGAGCCTGCCTTTTAAAGTTGCTCGTCTTCCATGTCATTGAAGTAGTTATCTTTATTTCATCCTCAAGGGCATATTAAACCAATTTTATACAGCAGCCTTTGAATCAAACGTTTGAACTTATGAATGGGTTCAAAATGATCTAGCTGTTTTCAAATACGTACCAAGAAAATCCCAAATGACAGAAGATAAATAGGTTTTGCCGAGAAGCACAGTGAGAATCGGTGGGAAAAAAATTAGACAAGTAGAACATGATTTTTCTGGATTCATTTTAGCTCTAGTGTAAGTTGAATTCAAATTAACAACACCGAATCTTGGGGGTGGGGGGGGCAGGGAAGCAGATGAGGGCTTTGTTGACAGTAATACACCAGGGCCCCTTAAGCCATCTGTTGTTGCTGTTGAAGTTATAAGATTTCACATCAAAAGAATTTCTTGTAATGCTGCTAGACTGACCTGTGGACTACAGGAAATGGAAAGAAAGGCATGCAGTGGTCAGCTGTTATTCCTGGCTTCGTTTATGGGTGGAAAGCTGGGCCTTTTCTTTATATAGATGTGTTGTGGTTGGTGAAATGTACAGAATCAGTTTATCCCACCCCACCCCACCCCACCCTGCTTTAACCTATCTTCATCCAACACTGCATTTCCTAGGAACATGTCTGAGAAAATAGTCTAACTAACCATAGAGCCCTTCAATGAATATGGTAGAAGTTTATTCATTGTCAGTATCTGCATCTGTTTGACTTTTCTAGGTTCCCCTTTTTCTTGTAGTTTTCTTGTAGTTTTCATTTGCCTCTTCTTCCCATTTCTTCTTTGATCTCATTAGTCATATATTTTATTTATCCTACTGTTCATTGTACTTCATGCCTAGAACAATTTAGCAGTTCTTAAAAACAAACAACATAACAAAAATGTTTAGTAAAATATTTAATTAGTAAGAAACAACTTGTAATGTTACCCTTCGAAAATAACAGTTATGAGTCTGAAACACGGGAGTCCCCACGTGCTGCATTAGTTAATGTTTTAAACAGTTAAGCTCACATCTGGAAAAGTAAAAGAAATAGTTCATTTATTTTTTTAAAAATCAGAATGCTGCAAACTGTTGATCATAGGAGTGAAACTATTCTTTATTAATTTGCAATCATAATTTCTATTTTATATGTATTATTTATTTATTTTATTGTTTTTATTGTAAAACTACTGTACAATATAAAGTATAAAAAACTAAAGTGACATTTAGACAAAAAAATAACAGAACAAAACAATCTTCTTAACAAACCTCATGCCACCCATAACATCCTCCATGGTTTTAAACTATTTTCATTCAGTTTCATAGAACATAAATTGCTTGTAGAAAGAATTTAAGGGAAGAAAATTTGAAAGAATTCTTCTGGATGAAGTTCAGATTTTATTATTTACTTATTGGGGGTCAGGGGTGAGGCAAAATGTAGACCAAATGAGAGGAGTGTCCAGCTCAAAGTTGAGGGGTGCATCTCCCCATTATGGCCCCAGTAGACTGTGCTAGGGAGTGTGCTAACATCTATTGTATTACTGTAAGGGAAGAAAATTGTTCAAAGTTTAATATGAACTTTGTGATCATATGCTCTTTCTGAAGCAGCCTCAAAAAGAAATTCAGAAACGTTTTCACTTGCCATTTGCAGTAACCACTGTTGTATCCAAACTAAGATCTATGGTTAAACTTAACCATAGGATGAGATTGTAAATCATGGTTTACTGTTTGTGTATATCCCTAAACCATAGTTAAGAGTGACTATGCCTAGATTTGAAAATAATGCACTTATTTGGATGCAGTTGCAAGACTGAATTTGTTGGATTTCCTGTTTATCATGGATGTGATGTTGTGGTTTTCCAGGATGTCCAGTTGTTCCTCCTGCAAATAGGAAAGACTAAACAAACCCTTTCTACCATGTTGTGTTTGTTTGTGATATTCAGATACGACACTCTGGCTTGCTGCAAAGTTGGCAGCTTGGCGGTTCGAATCCCGGGTGTTCCCACTGATAACCCCAGCTCCTGCCAACCAAGCAGTTCAAAAGCATGTAAATGCATATAGATAAATAGGTACTGCCGTAAAAAGCGAGAATGTAAAACAGTGTTTTCTTGCAGCCATGCTGGCCACATGGCCATAGACTTGCACAACACTGGCTCTTCAGCTTGAATACGGAGATGAGCACCACCCCTAGAGTCGGACACAACTAGCACGCATGTGTGAAGGGAACCTTTAACTTTTTATGACAGAAAATAAAGTAAAAGGTTAAAAAGAAAGCAACTTCATGATCAGGATATGTATGACCTAACTGTATTTTAGTTTATCAGTTAATTCCCATAATAGTGTAATTTCTAAACAATTAACACTTTGAGAGTAAATTATTTTGAATCCAGTGATCTGTTTTTGAACCATAAGTAGGAACTGGCAAACCACTCCAGTATTCCTGCCAAGAAAACTTCATGGACATGGGGTCACGAAGAGTCGGTCATGACTGTAATGATACAACTCTCTCTCTCTCTCTCTTAAATTGCTGGAGGTACGTGCTGAACAGCTTAGCGCAGTGGTTCTCAACCTTCCTAATGCCACAACCCTTTAATACAGTTCCTCATGTTGTGGTGACCCCTTGCCCTGCTTGGAAGAGGCCACAAACCCCCTTTGCCTGGCCACTGCCGCAGGTGCCATAGAGAACTTCCCTCTACAGGTACCCTCAGCCAATCGCAGCCTCCGGTGCCATTGACTGACATTCCCTCCAACTAAGCTGTAACTCACTCTTTCCCCTCTTCTTCCCCCCCTCCTCCAGACCCAAGCCGTTTGTGTCTTTTTCTTCACTGGCTCATGGTGACCCCTGTGAAATGGTCGTTCGATCCCCGAAAGGGTCCTGACCCCCCAAGTTGGGGAGCACTGGTTTAGTGGATTATGCATCTTACTGAAAAGCCAGACGTTCAGAGTTCAATTCCCCACTGTGTTTCCTTGACATGGGCTATGCCTGATGATCCATAGGGTCCCTGCTGGCTCTGCTGTTCTAAGATGGTGGTGGTACGTAGTGGTGGTGGTTTTCTAGTACTAGGGAGGGGCTTTGATGTAGAACTAGAAGGTCAGCACGATGGATTACTCAGTTGTTAAGAGTATTATGATGGACTTGTTGATATTCCCAGTTGTTATTTTTTAGGTTTACACAAGTGCTCCCATACTGGCTTAGCACAACAACAAAAAGACAGGTTAGTGCATTGCAAGATGAAAGTGCACTTTTGAGTACAGTCTCACGTGCTGAGGTAGAAATATCAGAAACAGATGTTGCAGACCAGAATTGGAACTGAAAGCATATTAATATTACAGAGAGGTGCTTTTCCTGCATTTGTGAAAGCAGATCTCAAACGAATCCAAGGCTTAAGTGCTGAAAAACTAATAGTTAAAGAAAGAAAACTAATTTACATAATTCTGAAAGTGAGGGACATTTCTGACATAACACTCTGTAGCTCACATTATCTCATTATTTTCTCCTCAGGGGGAGAAAACAAGACAATTTAAAATGTTTTTTAAAGCCCTCCTATTTTATACACACGGAGACTCCAGTCTTGGACTTATTTGCTTGAGTGTGAGCCCCATAGTAGGACTTCTAGAAAAATATATACAGGACTATGCTATCAGATGTATGAATTAAAGCTATTACAGTGTCTTTTGTCTTATTCTCTTCTGTGTTTCAGCTTTTGTTGTTTAAGGAAGGTAGCATGAATGTTCTTCGATTCCTGAAAAATAAAAAAGAAGGGGTGAATAAATATCAATGGAAAATATAAAAATGAGGCTTGAACAATCTTTGTTGCCAAGGTAACAGTCTTTTTAAGAAAACCACCAACCCAATCCTAATAGCCTTGTTAGCAAACTTGATATCCATAGGCTTGTAACATGTCATTTAGCGAAGGTGGAGGTGAATTACATTTACTTATTGTAAAGTCATGAGCCCTGTATTAATACCATATTCACATTTTAAAAGAAAACGCTCAGGACAGAATCTGTAGGACATCAAGCCCTAGGACAAGGACAGAAGGAAAGCTAGACTGCTAAACCCAGGAGGTTGGAATCTGGCTGAGGTGAAAAGCAGACTTGACTTAGGGCTCTATCACATGTCCTTTAAAATGCTGATTAAATTTCAAGAGAAAGCGTTTCCAAAAATCTTATCCCCACGGCCACCGGGCTTTTGAAAAAACGGCTATGCCCCCCTTATTGAGTTTTCCAAGACCTACTGGAGAAGTTGGGAATTTTTTGCTCCGGTAAAAAATGCGACCCAGAAGTCCGTGGGAGCTCACATATGATCCAGTTTTCTGCTTCCCCCCCCCTAGCCCCGACCAGCTCGTCCTGGGGCTCATTGGCACTTTTTATTTTTATTTTAAATTTCCTCTCCCCCCAGTGCTGATCAACTGGCCTTTGGGCTGTCAGTGCTGGTTTTTTTTTAATTTTTTTTAATTTTTCTAGCAGCACCTATTGGCCCTGGGGCAGGTCTGTGCTTTTTTTAAAAAAAAATCCTTGTACGTGGGATCGGAGAGCCCACATCCTCAGTCACGTGACCAAGAAAGAAGAAATGTCAGACTTTCACAGTATCCGGATCTTCCCCCAGGTGAGGTAGCGGCCTTAGAAGGTAGTATAAGAGAGGGAAGCATGGAAACAGAGATTTCCTGGTGGATTACTGCACTGTAACTGGACAGATCATGAAAATGTTTCCTTAGGAACTCACTGTATAACCGTTAACGGTTTCTTTAAAAAGATACAGTTAAAGGTTGCCCCCGCACATGTGTGCTAGTTGTGCCTGACTCTAGGGGCACCACTCATCTCCGCTTCCAAGCCAAAAAGCCAGTGTTCTGCAAGTCTGTGGCCAGAGTGGCTGAATGCATTTCTGCACACGGAACACTGTTACCACCCTACTTTTTGCAGCGATACCTATTTATCTACAGTGGAACACCAACTTACAAAATTAATCCGTTCCGAGCACACGCTTGTAACTAGATTAGCTTGGCAGTCAGGGAGCGGTTTCCCATAGGAATGCTTTGAAAGTCAATTAATCTGTTCCGGAGGGATGGATTTCAATGCATTCCTATGGGAAACCGTTTTAAATGACCCATGGCTTCCCCGCCCATCGGGTGCATTGGGGGGGGGGAGCCACGTGTCGTTTAAAATGTCTTTAATCAACTGAGCCAAGCACTTGGCTCAGTTGCTTAAAGACATTTTAAACAAACCGCCACTTGTTCCCCCTCCGATCAGGTGTGTGGCACAACCTTGCACAGTTGCCAGTACTACCCCCAGACCTTTTAGAGCTTCATAACTAAGTCCCCTTAGCCCTAAATCTTTCCAGATTTCATGGAGTTCCCTGAAGAAAGCTATTTTATGGAATACCCTGAAATTTGGAAACATTTGCACAAGACTGAAGATTTGCAGCTGGTAGGTAGATAAATAATGGAAATTTGCCTGGTGTTTGCCATTCTGTGTTGCTTATTGGGTTCTTCTTAGTTCTGTGTCTTCTAAGTAGTTTGCTTAACCCCTTCTGTTTTTTTCCAAATGTCATAGACATTGTGTAGAAACTGCCAATGCCATTGCTCACTTTGTAGCCTTAATAACGAGAAATTTTATGAACTGTAATGCTGAATTGTAGGTCTGTGCCAAATTTATTTGGTATCTGGTATGGTTTTAGGATGATAATCTTGGGCCCTTTTCCAAGGAGAAAGGTGGGGTAAAAATACTCTAAAATAAATAAATAAATAAATAATGTTCTTAATTCTAGATGGCACAATATCATTCATCTCTCTGCTTTTGTATTTCAGTCATTTTATGCTGTTACTTTGTAGAATTCTTATTTTCTGGAGAGAGGGAAATATTTGTTCTTTATTTTAATGTTGACTTTCATAGAATCCCACCTGGAAAAAGAGCCACTCGTGTATTTTTAAAAAAACTTAAAATTCACAAGGTTCCAGCTATCTCAACAAGGTCTGCCCCAAATTATTTGCTAGTTGGAGATGTGGGCATTTTACATTGATGTCTGCAGCACATGCTTCTCATGATATATGGAGGAGCTGTTCTGTTGATCCCTGAAGGAGATTGGTTGCATATTTATGAAAGCAAGTGCCCAGAGGAATCGAGTAGGTTGTCCTTGTTCAGCAGAGAAGTTCATTTTAGAGAACATAAGGTCATCCTAGGATGGTGCACATTTTATTGCAGGAGTGGCTTATTCAGGTTGATGTTCTTCTCAGACCAGAATGAAGAGAGTAATATGTTTTGGGATGTGAGCATAGAAAGCCTTAAAAAAATTAAAAATTTCTCAGATTGTTTAGAGACAGGATTTTCTATGCTTTGTTGTTTAATTTGAAACAGATTATTTCCTGTGTGCAAGTTAGAATACCTCCTTGTACACACATCACACTTTCAAGTTTGCTACTATTATCTATCTCTAGTACAGCAGTTGCTACATGTTGAGAAGCTGCTGTTGCAATGGTTGTCTTGTCAGGCGTGACAGTGCAGGAAGTGTTGCACCTAGGCAGGAACCACAAAGAGTACAGTTTTCCTTGCTACCCAGCCTCATCCTGTTTGTTCTCTTTTCAGCACTCCTTCCTTTCAACTCTGCCCGATCAATGTGTGAGCCCAGGAGGCACAGATGGCTTCTGTTGGGTAATGCCCCATGCTGACCTTTTGATCTCTGACCCAGTGACCCCATTGCCATATAGCTGGGAAGGGGGGAGGGCTCTCCTAGGTTTGGATTGATTGTGACAACGATGATAATATTAAGTGGCAGATGTTCTTGATTCATATTGGAGAGCTTGGCAGATATACCATTATAGGAAGGACGTTGCTGCCCAGAAATTGTGACTAGGAAAGGAGAAGACAAAGGATTAGTACAATCCTTTCAAGTAGTAATCAGCCCAAAATATAGTACATAAGCTTGGCAATTATTTTGCTTATTTTTCTGTCAGGATACCTGTAAATGGGTCACACGGTAGCTGAGGATTTTTTCCCCTTGATGTGTAAATTAAATAATAAGAGAAACTTTTGTTAAATTTCTGTATGGCAGGTATAGCAGTTAAAGGCACAGAGCACTTGATGCCAAAAAGCCAGCAACCTGCTCTGTTTTTTGCTACCCTGTTCTTCCGTTTCGGTATACTGTACAGTGGTACCTTGGTTCAAGTAAATAATGCATTCTCCGGGACGTTTTGTATCCTCAAAAATTGTAAACCGAAGCGCAGTTTCCCGTAGGAATGTATTGAAAGCCAATTGAAACATTCTGCAGGTCAGAAAAAAAGCCACAAAGCCAACAAACAAACAAACCCTACAATGCAGAATGTACAGAACAGGCACAGAAGCAAAGAAGGATCATCTCCCTACCTTTAGACTATTTGAGAAATGCACCCAAAAAGTTCAAAAAGTCCAAAACCAGCTGCAAAAAAATTGTCTAGAATGGCTGAAAAACTCGATGAAAAAACAATTCCAACATCCCACATCTCCAAAAACTACAGGCGTGCAATGCATCCTAGGTACACTTTTTATCAATGCCTAATGGGGGAAAAAGATAACCCGGGGCATTCCACTGAAAATTTTCTTAAACCGAGGCTTTTTGTAACCTGAGTTTTTCATAACCTGAAGCATTTGTAAACTGGGGTACCACTGCACATGATTCTTCACGAGAGTGGTAGTATTCTGGGTTAATTTGCATTGAATGTTTTTTATGGAGGAAACAAAAGTCTTCTTAATGCTTCTTTTTTTTAAAAAAAAAAAAGAATTAAACAAATTTGGAAGAAGCAACTTGGAATTGTGATTATGTGTAACACCTACAGCCTGAGTGCAGTTGCTAGTTGCAACTACAGTAGGCTTCTTGAACCAATGGGGTTTATGTTCGGGATAATTTGCGATCCAGCCGTTGGGACTAGCAATTGGACAGAAGCTTTGGGGTTGCCAACTGCAAACCTGTGCTGTGTTTTCATTTTTGTGCCAGTTTCAAATAGAAGCTCAGGCAGTGAGACTTTTTTAAAAAAGGGGGAAATAGTAGTGACAGAAGAACCCACACCTGCTAAACCTCTTTATGTTCCAACAAAACTGTTAAAACACACATAAATACCCTTTCTTTTGAGAGTTGGCAACGTTTCTCCTTTCGAACACATGAAGCATTTAGAGGGCTGTCTCTGTGTTCTGTGTCTTCAATTATTTGCAGCACAAGCAGTGGAATGAAAATTGACTTTATTGGCTTGGCTTCATTATGAAAACATCTCTGCTTGCTTGATTTATGTATTTATTTATTTAGTTTCTATTTATTGAACTTTTTAAAAGACAGGTTTTGAAACCTTGCATGTGTATCTTTGTGGATGTCCCCAAACCAAAGAATTTATCAAAGTACGGTTGAACATATCAGATGGGGGAGATGAGCAAGAGTGCTTACATGCATATTCTCCAAATTTCCACAGATAAAAATAGGCACGCACTTCTATTCTTATAACATTTCTTTTTCTGAAACTAGTGATAGTAGACTGATATAGCACCACTCCTCGCTGACCACTTAGTAATCTTCAGCAACATTATCACAAATCAAGCACCAGAAATGGAGGTTTCTTATCATACCTCACCAGGGGGAAACATAATTTTTTTTCTCAAAGCAGTTGGTGCATTTATTTGCATGTCAACATATGTGAAGCGTGGCTGTGATGCGTATTGTGAAAAATTCACAGAATCCATGGTAGGCTATCACCCCATAATATAAGAATTATTTCATTACCACTGATGGAATACTGTAATATTCCTCACAAGGAGTGCTATACCTTCCTATCCTTGGAGATTCTACACAGACAATGAAATTCAAGCTCTCAAACTTGTGATCTCGACGATAGATTATTGCAACGCTCTCTACTTGGGGTTGCCCTTGACTCTTGTTTGGAGACTACAGTGGGTACAAAATATAGCGGCTAGACTGGTGGTTGGTGCAGGCAGATATGAGCGCATCACCCCAGTTCTGGCTCATTTGCCTTGGTTCCTCATTGTGTCCCGAATAAGGTTCAAGGTACTGGTTTTGACTTACAAAACCCTCCACGGCTTAGGAACCTGAGTACCTGACAGAGCGGATCTTCCAGAGGTCAGCTGAGGCCCAACCCACCAGAATGTCGCAGGCACTCTCACTTTGGGTGGCCATTCCCAGGGAGGCCTGGAAATCAATCACTAGATACCAGGCCTTCTCTGTGGCTGCCCCTTTACTTTGGAACAAGCTGCCGAGTGAGATTCTTCTTGCACAGTCTCTGCCTGCATTTAGAAAAGCACTTAAGACTCTGCTTTTCAGAGAGGCATTTGGTGACCATTAGGTTTTTTGTTTGTTTTATTTTTTGCTCTGTTCCGCTATCTTGCCAAGCATTTTTTAAAAATGTTTTATGTGATTGTTATGTACCACCCGGAGTTCTTTCAGGAAGATGGATGGTATAAAACAGGGGTCCTCAAAGTTTTCAAAAAGCGGGCCGGTCCACCACCACCCAGACACCACTGGGGGCCGGATCACAGTCCAAAAACAGCTGCGGAGGCCTGCTTGCTCACAAAACAGGGGGTAGGTGGGGGGGGTTGCAACTGGTCCCAGGGGCCGGATTCAGACCTTGGGGGGCCGCATCCGGCCCCGGGGCCTTGGGTTGAGGACCCTTGGTATAAAATATATAAATAAATAATAAATACATAATAAAACTTTTTGGGCTATTTTGCTATGTTCTGGACGTTTTTCTTCCTTACGTTTTGCCAGACTCTGTGGCTGGCATCTTCAGAGGGCAAGGGAGCTGAGGAGACAAGGAGTTTATCTCGAATCTCGGTCAAACAGCCCGAAAAACTCACAACAACTATCAGATCCCAGCTGTGAAAGCCTTTGGGAATAATAAAGCGCTAGCAATGGGCAGAGTTTTAAAATGAAATAAGTGGGGCTTGTATTGCCTTCCTTCTAGAAAACTCTTTTTATCAGTTGCTCTGACGGTAAAGTTAAGCAAGGCAGCTGCTTTGTTCTGACAGCTGTTTATCACACTCATCATAAGGGCTGTTTCAGAATGTACTTCATTTTCTTATTGGGTTCATCTGTTAGATCTTATGCATTTGAAATATAAAACACTCAGTCAATGCAACACTTTTCAAGATGCCTCTGATTTGCAAATATGTAAAGACAAATGGACCTAGTATGTGTTCATGTACAGATAGGCTAAAATAAGTGGTTTCTGGTAAACATATATTTTTGCATATCTTTATTGTTGTATCTGGGAGGTTTCAGGATATGTAATAATGTCTCAGTAAACGGCAGTAAATTTAGTTGATCAAACTGAAAAATCCTTTGGAAAAATTAGAAAAATTCAGAAGGTATATTGTCTACTATGATCATTGCTTTTGTAGGTTAAGGAATAATGCGATTTTTGAGTGGAAACCTGGGAATTGATGTAGTATTGATAATAACCGAAGTGTGAACTCAGGAAGTGCAGTATTTTAAAACTATTCACATAAATGTCATAATAAGTGCATTGTATACATGTATTTGCTGTGTAGCAGCTGATCACATTTCTTCATGGTTGCCTTTCCCATTGTTCTTCATATGATTTTAAAGATACTGTATCACAGAAGTCAATTTACAGTTTTTATGACATGTGTAGTGAAAAAATTTCAGAAAAAATACAGGGCTCTTCAACATAACACTGTACAGAATTCTATTGATGTATATGGAAGGACCAAGTTGCATGTTGCAGTTAACTGATGAAGGACCAAAGTGCATGTTGGTTGAATTCCAGGTCATTCATCTAGTTGCACAACTGAGGTAGACACTGCAATCATGTCAGTTAACACCAATTAATCATGGCAGGTTGTTAATGGATTCTGGGTAGTATCTGCTCAAGGTAATCTATTATAAACCAGAAGAGCTGTGGACTGAAAGTAGAGATATTATTGGGGAACAATACAAAAGAAAAACCAATAGATATTGTCAATTAGATCAAACAAATCAAGAGGAAATTTATACCTAGATTAGGGACCCTGAAAGACCAACAAGAAAAGATAGTTGATAGCCTGTGTGGATAATGAGAAGCTATGGATTTTTCTAAAAGAATTAGGCATACCTCAATATTTGATTGCCCTAATATTTAGCCTGTATTGTGGACAAGAAGCTACTGTAAGGACAGAATATGGAGAAACCGAATGTTTTCTGATAGGCAGAGGTGTTAGAGAAGGGTGTAATTTAGCTCCCTGACTGTTCAATTTCAATTTATATGTAGAACATATACTGAAAATTGGGTTAGATTCAGATGAAGTGGGAGGGAAAATTGGTGGGAGAAACATTACTGATTTATGGGAAATTCTGTGCTATATAGTACAATTATTGTAGTGTTTATATCTGGTAGTGCCTTAAGAAGCCTTGACTTATATTGAGACCATTGAGATGTGTGTCAAGCTGTCTCTCTGAGATAAAATACAGTGGACCCTCGTATAACAAACGGTTGGTATAACGTAAAATCGGTACAACATAAAAAATTCCAGAGATAGGGGAAATTTGCTTAACAGAATTGCCTATGGGGCAAATCCATACAACATAAAAATTGTTGCGATTAGGGATTTCAATGCATTCCTTTGGGAAATTTGTATAAAGGAAAATCTGCTTAACATAATTTCATTTGGAACTGATTAATTCCTTTATACAAGATACCACTGTATATATCAATGGACTCTATATAAATCAAGGCTTCTTAGGGCATCATTAATTTAGGATATGCAGATGACACCATTTTACTGGGAAAAAGCAGCAGCATATGAATCAACTTCAGATGGAAGTAAAAGAAGAAAGTACATAGTGGGACTGCAGTTGAATATTAAGAGAAAAAATGACCACATGAGAACTAAATAATGTTTACAATGAAGAAACAGAAATAGTTGAAGGTGTTATGAATCTTGGTCCATTCGCTAGTGTAAATGGAGACTGCAACCAAGAAATGAGAATACTATAGCTATGAAGAAACTAGAAAAGATAATCGAATGTAAGGATGTGTCATTGGAGACCAAAGGCAAGATAATCCACACTGTTGTGATCAGTGATCATTGTACAGTATATGCACTGGTGTAACTTGGAAGGGACAGAAAGAGTGCATTTGCCCCAGGGCGCACAGCAATCTGGGGGCTCCTGGGGGGGGCAACAGGAGGAAGCCATGTGCCATCCCACCAGCAGTCTTCCTTTTGCCCCACTAAGGCTTGGTGATCCTTAGTCGGGGGAAAGGAGGAGAGGGAAGCAGGCAATGTTTTATCCCAAGCAGCACCTCCATTGATTGCTCCCCTTTTCCCACCCCCGCTAAGGCTTGGTTCTCATTAGCCCTGGGAAGGAAGGAGAAAGAAGCAGGAGACAGAGCTGCTGCTTACAAAAAAATTCCAATCGCCTGCTTCCC
>JAHTLZ010000010.1:67589248-67617493 GCA_023846285.1 Phrynocephalus versicolor
CCTGCCAGCCAAACGAACAGGAGGGATGACAGTGCATGGGCAATGGTAGCGTGTGGGGAGGGGGAGAGAGAGAGAGCGGGGCGGGGAGGGGCAGGGAGGGGTGACACCAAAGCAAAACAAAGCCTTCAGCAGCGGATTCCACCCCCACCCCACCCCGTACTTCCTTCTCCCTGCCTTTTCCGATATCCAGGACGATGGAAGGAAACCCTACCAAGAGAGTGTGGGCCAAGGGAAGAGTGGCTAAAATATTCCCAGGTAGCCATCACACTTGCCTTTCAACCTGCCCAAGCAGCACGAACCATGCATCCGTCCCAGCGATCTTCTGTGTCGGGTACATATTTGTGCAGTCCGGGCGGGTTGGATGGCAGGCATGATGGCCACCTCCTCCTCCTTAGTTGCTTTGATCTCTTTTGCAGAGATCAAATCAACCAAGAGCAGTAACTTTATACTGACTCAAATATAAGCCAAGGGTGTTTTTTTTCAGCCGCCATCTTGCCCCTCGTTTTTTTCAGCCAAAAATAAAGGCTGTAAAACTCGGGTTATATTTGAGTATATACAGTAAATTTTTTTCTGTAGATCATTTTGTTTCAAAGATAATCTGAAAATGTTATTACTTGGGGAAAACCTAGGGCAGTAAGGAAGAGATGGAGATAAAACAAGTTTTTTTTTTTTTGTTAAAAGCACTCCTAGCATGATTTAACGTTAACTCATTATGTAGGGTTATGAAAATAAGCCTAGTAATGGCTCCCTGGGTTTTTATGTCCACCCCCTTCCTCCAGAAATGGCTGCAAAGAGAAATTTGAAAGATTTTGCATCTGTTTTATTTTTATTAGTTACAGCTTGCTCTTTCCAGTATAGTTTCACACTAACATTTTAGCTAGTGTATGCATAGCTGACGTCTTCCAACATTCCATTGTTAAGGTAAGCCATTCTTGGGGTTTCGGTCACAAAATGAACTGTGGTTAATTGAAAACAGAAGCAAACATTTCTCCTCCCATTACAACGACAACAGATTAAAAACGGGCAGGGACCACATGACCACTGGGGAAGTCTAGGCTTCTAGTAATTGTAAACTGAAGTTATGAATTATATCTTAACACAGCTCATTATTAAACTTCCTTTTTCCTTTTTCTATTGAATCTCTCTCTCTCTCGCCTGCATGTGCACGTTTCTGTATGCAAAATATGGAAGGAGTATTTGTGAATTTAGAGAGGAAAAATCAGGCTGTGGCAGAATATTTAGCTATCATATGTAAAGTGGTATAGGCATGATCCCTTCCATTAATGGTTTGTGACCAAAGCATAGTCTGCCATTAACATGTAGGGTATGGCCTTCTGTTACAGTTGGTTAGTAGTGCACTGGTTGATCTGCCACTTTCTTCTGCTAGTTTTACCTTTAACAAGGACATGCATAAAAACTGTTTCCTATGCTGGCCTTAAATGTTTACAATAGACCAGGCAGATGAACAGTTGAAGTAGAGGGGGGAAATACAGTAATTCCCCATTTGTAGCAGGGCTTAGGTACCCAACCCGACACAACCCACGATAAAAAGAAACCTGTGTTATGCAGATGCTGGGTTGGGTCAGGACTTGGGGGCCTGTTTGGGACCTCCTTCACTTACCTCAGGCCTGGTGCTGCCCCGAGTGGGCCTCCAATGGGCTTCCCAGGTCTGCCGGAGGCCCCAGAAGTGATTTCCAGTGAACCAAGCAGGCCTCCAACAGGGAAGCCTATCAGAGGCCTGGTTGGGGCAGCACCAGGCCTGAGGTAAGTGCAGGAGGCCTCAAACAGGCCCACACAGCTTGCCCCAGGAGCCCTTGGTTTCACATACTGCATTCCCGTGATATACCACAGTACAGTGGTACCTTGTATAAAGGAATTCTTTCCAAATGAAATTATGTTAAGCAAATTTTCCTTTATAAAAATTTCCTATAGCAATGCATTGAAAACAGAGTAATCCCTAATTGTGACCATTTTTATGTTGTACAGATTTGCCCCATAGGTGATTCTGTTGAGCAAATTTCCCCTATCTCTGGTATTTTTATGTTGTACAGATTTTATGTTATGCAAACTGTTTGTTATACGAGGGTCTGCTGTATATCTACCGCAGTATAGTGGGGGATGACTGTACTTGAGCATAGGTTCTCCCTGTTTTGATTGTCCAGGAAGTGAAAAATAATTGGGCTTACAGCAGGTTTGTTTCCAGTTTTTAATATCATGTTGGGTCCTCTTCAGTTATATGGTTTATCCTCCCCCATATTCTAAGGGAAATGTCTGACACCAAGCAAGGGCAAAGCAGTTGATTCCCCCCCCCCCCCCGTATTGTAATTCCTATCCTGAGATTCATTGGTCATTTTTCCAAGAAGGCCTTGAATACAGATGGGCATGAATTTAAAAATGAGTTTGAAATTTGTTCAAGACTTGCTGATTTGTTGATTTATATTAATACAAATTGATACCCCAACAAATATGAATCAACAAATTTTTAGTGATTTTTTTTTTAAATTCAATGATTTGTTGGACTATAATATAGCCCTCAAGGCACCTAGAAATACCCAAATTGCAGGGAAGGTTCCTCTGACTACTATTAACACACTAACCTTGGTGAAAATTGGATTTTTGATGTCGAAGTTATATATCCAAAAAGAGCCGCTCCCAGGTAAGTCCTCCCCCCCCCCAGGTACCTAGAGCACTACACTTGCAGAAAATTTCCCCACACTTTGCTGTACAAACTCTCCAAGTTTGGTGAAGGTTGGGTTTCCCCAAGCCAGCTTCTAAAGGGCTTTTTCTGGGGGAACCCACTTTGTAGTTGGATAATTTGAGTATCTGAAACCCAGTCTTCACCAAACTGGGGGATTGTAGAAATTTACTGCTGAAATGTATACTGCTTTTATATTTGGCTGCACATGCTAAACACTTGGTCATCGTTTCACAATCTGTGTTCAGACTGCTTCTGCATACATTTTGAGGAAGATACCAGGTCCTACATTCAGTTGTATGCAATTTTCCAGGGTTGCTGACCATGCAGAGAATGTTCTCTGAATGAACTTTCTCATTCAGGAAGTTTCTTAGCGTAATCGTTCCCTCCCATGATCAATTCCAGCATGACTCCCTTTTGGTCACGAATTACATGAGATGACAAAAGGCAGTAATCTTATAGTGATGAAATATTGCATGGTTGCACATAAGTTATCCAATGATTATTTATTTATTTATTTATTTATTTATTTATTTATTTATTCACATACCGCCAAGGTTAATTCAGAGAACAACTCCAGTCGGTTTACAATTAAATTTAAAACAACAAAATAAAAATAACATTATATATATATTAAGTAAACATAATAAACACATAAAGCAAACAAATCATAATAGGGAATCAGGTAGGTGGCAAGTAACGTGCAGCACTGCCAAAAGCCTCATGGTAGAGCCAGGTTTTTAAAGAATTCTTAAACATTGCCAGAGATGGAGCTAAACGGATGTCAACTCGCAGTTTGTTCCAAAGTACAGGGGCAGCCACTGTGAAAGCTTGGTTTCTCGTAACAGTTTTTTGGGCTTCCCTAAGCGTGGCGACCCTAAATGCCAACGCTAAAGAAGATCTAGTTGGGTGGGCCTTTATTAGTTTAAAGGACGGATACTCCATCATAGTCAGGTCCCTGTGGTGGGTTTTATAAATTAAAACCATCACCTTGAACCAAATCCGGGATGCAACAGGTAGCCAGTGCAGGTGAGCCAGGATGGGGGTGATGCAGTCATATTTGCTCGCACCAACCATCAGCCTAGCCACTGCACTCTGTACTCGCTACATTCTACAGATCAGATTCAAGATTAACCCCATGTAGAGTGCATTGCAGTAATCAATCCGGGAAATCACCAGTGCATGCACAACTGCTCTCAGGGAGGTCACTTCAGGAAAGGGGCGAATCTGGAAAATGAGCCGAAACTGATAGAAGTCTGATTTGGGCATGGCTACTATCTGGGAGTCTCAAGAGTAGAAGTAGGAGTGTCGTGTGTACAATCTAACTTTTGAATTCACTCTAATTCCAACCCAATGGCATTAATGTTTAACTTCTTCTTTACTTTCAAGGCCAACTTTGACACCAATTTTGAAGACAGAAATGCTTTTGTGACTGGCATTGCCAGGTATATTGAACAAGCTACAGTGCATTCAAGCATGGTAAGTGTTAAGAGATGATACCTAATGGGCTTCATGTAAAGGAGGGCTCGGTGTGTGCTTTGCTTAACTCTTAATATATATTTTCCCCTGAGATGATCACCGCTGTCATTCTGTATTCCAGAATGAAATGCTGGAGGAAGGGCATGAGTATGCAGTGATGCTTTACACATGGAGAAGCTGTTCAAGGGCCATTCCCCAGGTAAGGTGGACAGTTAGACTGTAATTCAATCAGTTCAGAGAGAAATTACAGGGAAAGGGGATAAGAAAAATTCACCATTTCCCCCTAATGACACCAGCTTTCATCTGGTTTTAAAAACTAAGTAGGATTCAGTTGCTTAGTTCTTGCATGGGAGGGTACCACAGATACCTTAAAGTAGGGCTAGGGGAGAGATGGTTACAGTCAAAGTTGCTATTAGATGGTATGGGCTGGAACAAGGAACAAGGAAAATGGAGGGGAAGATTCCTGAGGACCTAATTTTGGGTACCAGATGTTGCTGACGATACTGCAGCCTTTCTGTTCCTTGCACAGCCTTCAGTCAGGGTCTTTTGTGTGAGTGTGAGTGAATGTCACGGTTGGCCAGTGAAACAAGGCTGCATTTACAGATCAGGAGTTCACAAACTTGTGTTTCCAGGGGTTCAACATCTCAAGGTGACTTTTGTCACCATAGTTAATTCGTTCTTGTTAAGAGGTAGCAATAGTAAGATGTGATTTTTTTTAAAAAAATATTGCTCAGATTTTATCAGTAGGACCCTTCAGGTAACATTGATGACTAAAAGAAGAATACTACACTCAGCAAGGTTAGAAACCTCCTTGAGTTATTGGGGCTGACATTTGTCTGGCAGAATTTAAATTGACAAAGGAGGGACAGCAAAGATAACAAAAGACCTTTCAGTGAAATGGCATTTACATTACTTACTGTATATGAACATGGTTAAGCTGTGGAGACAATGACATGTATTTAATTAAATTTAAAGCTCCCTAATTCATGCTTATTTCTGTGCTTAAGTCATGTTGAAGTAAGTGTGACGTACTTTTGCGTAGACTTGCGTAGGACAATGCTACATATGTAAGTATAGCAGTGAAGCAGTGTCAGAGAAAACCTGCACAGTGAACTATAGCTCACTTCCCTTGCATGTGCAGAGCAACCTAAATTCCTATCGGCAGCTTGATCAGTGCCAACCTGAGGAGCTCAATGTTGAATCAAGTAGCTTACTTACATCAACCAAGGGAGCCCATGGATGAAGAAAAATCTGAATTAGGGATTTCCTGCTTTCTAGCTTCTTCTCTGAATCATGGCAGATGATGTCAGATGGCCGCAATATTCCTTTTAGCTCTGTGTTTCTGTTGCAGCATAGTTTTGATTCTGCCCGAGTCTTATCGGTTGCATTTAAATACATTTATCGTGCCTTACAAGGAAATTATCTTTCTTTATTGACATTTACAATTTTGATAATCACCCAGGATAAGAATCTGAAGAATATTGATATAACAGTTTCATTCCATAGCAGCCTAGGGTCTCACAAAACACCAGTTTCAGAGTTGTGTGATGAATATACTTTCCAGGTGAATTCACTGTGACATTAGGGGCCTTTTCACACAACCCCTAAGATCCGCTGGCCACTTAAATTCGGACCAGAGATCTTGGGGGTTCGTTGCTCTTCCTGCGTCCCCACCCCTCCGCACTTCCTTGCTCCTTTCTGCGTGAGGGGAGGGAGAAAAAAAAGGAAGAAAAGAACATGGCTCACCTCCGTTCGGCCGTCTTGCTCTTGCCCCAGCAGCATTCCATTCTCTTAAGTAGCTCTTAAAGGGGCGGGAGGCAAAAAAAACCAAACATAAGCAAGGAATGCCGGGCACTCACCAGATTACATCCGGACCTAGGGATTTTCACCCTCCAAGAGGAGGTACATGAAAAGTGCGCTGGGATGCGCTTAGGTGGGCGTGGTCACACTTAATTTCCTGTAAACTCCGGAGCTGGTGGGGAAACAATTGTAAGCTCCGGAGCTGGCAGCCATTTGCGGCGGAGTTTAGGGGTTGTGTACAAATACCCTAGGTTGTTCTATGTGCAGTCACGGAGATGGTTTTATCCAACAAATAGTGCAACTCTTGGTGCATTTAGGAACTCCACACTGAATCAAAATGCTCCCCTTGGGTGTGTGGTTTGTTGTTATTCTCATTTTTTTTTGCTGTCTTTATATCTCCCTTCTGAATATTTACTTGCTTCCCATGAATTTCTGATCTTGTGCTCTAGTTCCTTTGATTACTGAAGCATGCTTTAGGCAGATGTTTAATGGACACACTTAAAAGGAATGGTACTTAGGCGATAATATTTTCCTTGTGTGTGAGTTCTTGATTATGTGGTTTTGTTTTTCTGCTTCACTGCCACGTATGCTACAATTCATGATCCATTTGCATATTAATTTATCTATTTTTAAAACATGTGTACTCTGTGTTAGAGAGTAATTGAAAACCATACATTTAAGGAGACATGGATTGATTGATTTGATTTGATTTTTATACCACCCCTTAGTTCAATGCACTATTCTGGGCAGTCCACTAGATAATGAATAGACATATAAAGTGTTCTCCTTATATATAACAAATAAATGTATAAATGAAGAGTGAAAGGAGTTGAAACAGTCAAAAATTTAAAACCAGCAGCACCAAAAAGCACATTATCTCTGCTAGAGCAGGGCAAATGACATGACATCAAGCTGGGTCATTGTGGGAGGACTCCCTAAAAAGTGCTGTTTTGAGCTGCCTTCTAATCACTAGCATGGAGGAGCCCCAGCATAGCTCGACAGGAAGCTACTTCCACAGAGTCCATGGCACCGTGAAGAAAGCCCAACTCCTTGTAGAAGATTTTTGGCCCTCCTTCAGATGGGGGACCCAGAGGATCACTGCCGAGAGAGAGAGAGAGAGAGAGAGAGATTAACAAAGCAATGGCAGGTTAAAATATAATCTAGCAATCTAGCAATTGGGTAAACAAGGTGATCATGGAATAGAATTGTCTTCTCTGTGCCAACAAATTGCTTCCAACTTTATGGCAATCCTTGCTAGGATTTATTAAGTCTAAAGTATCAGAAATGATCTTCAGCTCTCATCTTCAGATTGTGCCCTGGGACCGTGCAGGTTGCCCAAGGTTATATAGGCTACCTCTTTCCCCGGGAGGCACAAGGGGGAATCAGATGCCTCATTCCCAACTCATAAGAACATAAGAACATAAGAGGAGCCATGCTGGATCAGGCCAAAGGCCCATCTAGTCCAGCTTCCTGTATCTCACAGCGGCCCCACCAGATGCATCTGGGAGCGCATGAGACTAGATATCTGTCTCCTGATACCACTCCCCTGCATCTGGCCCTTGAAGTACCCTGGTTTAAAGCCTGGAGACTACACATCTAAATCATGATTTGTAACCTGTGATGGACTTTTCCTCCAGGAATCTGTCCAATCCCCTTTTGAAGGCATCCAGGTCGGATGCCATCACCACATTGTGTGGCAGGGAATTCCATAGACTTACAACGCGCTGGGTGAAAAAATATTTTCTTTTGTCAGTTTTTACTCTCCCAGCCCTCAATTTGAGTGTATGTCCCCTAGTTCTGGTATTTTGGGAGAGGGAGAAGAGCTTCCCTCTATCCACTTTACTCATACCCTGCATTATTTTGTATGTCTCAATCATATCCCCCCTCAGGCGCCTTTTTTCCAGACTAAAGAGGCCCAAATGTTTTAGCCTTTCTTCATAAGGGAGGTGCCCCAGCCCAGTAATCATTTTAGTCACCCTCTTCTGCACCTTTTCCAGTTCCACTATGTCTTTCTTGAGATGCGGTGACCAAAATTGTACACAATACTCCAGGTGGGGCCTTACTATTGTTTTGTATAATGGCATTATAATGTTGGCTGTTTTATTTTCAATCCCCTTTTTGATAATCCCTAGCATGGAATTGGCCTTCTTCACCGCTGCCGCACATTGGGGAGACACCTTCATGGAGCTGTCCACCAACACACCAAGATCTCTTTCCTGATCCGTCACGGATAACTCAGAGCCCATGAGTTGATAGATGAAGTTTGGATTTTTTGCCCCAATATGCATTACTTTACATTTGGTTACATTAAAACGCATTTGCCATTTCTCAGCCCACTCCCCCAGTTTGGAGAGATCCTTCTGGAGCTCTTCACAATCTTCTCTGGTTTTTACCACACGGAAAAGTTTTGTGTCATCTGCAAACTTGGCCACCTCACTGTTTATCCCTGTCTCCAGGTCATTTATGAACAGATTGAAAAGCACCGGTCCCAGGACCGAGCCCTGGGGCACACCGCTTTTCACTTCTCTCCATTGTGAAAATTTCCCATTGACACCTACTCTTTGGCTGTGGAGCTAGGGTTTCCAGCTCACTGAATGGGTAGAGTCCTGTTATTTACCAATCAGAAAAAATTTAAATAGTAGGTCAGAATGCAAGGCCTTTGAGAGAAATTTTAGATCTCATTCTTATGAGTTCAGGTCACCAAACACCGGAAAATTGCATCAGCAGAAAGTACAGTGGACCCTCGTATAACCAGCAGTTTGTATAACATAAAATCTGTGCAACATAAAAAATTCCGGAGATAGGGGAAATTTGCTTAACAGAATCGCCTGTAGGGCGAATCTGTACAACATAAAAATGGGATTACTCCATTTTCCATGCATTCCTATGGGAAATTTGTATAAAGGAAAATTTGCTTAACATAATTTCATTTGGAACGAACTAATTCCTTTATACAAGGTACCACTGTATATAATTTGGAAGAACAGTGTTTTTAATGTGTTTTTCTTTCTGTGAAGAAAAAATGTTATGATTATCTTACATTTAACTAAAAGATTTTACAGTACAAATTGAAGTGATTCAATTTAAAGAATAAAAGCTCTAGAAAACTGAAAAACAAAAGGGATGAGGATGTACAATATAACATTATGATGAATCTATCTCATCTGAGGAAAGTTGAAACTATCTACTGCTCATGGGCCACCATTTTGATACAAACTGCTGTCTAAAGAAGTATAAAATTATCTTGTATCCACAATTATTCCCCCCTTTTACTTGTGTAGATGTACAACTGCAGATCCAAGTTCCTACATCTGATGGAATACAGTATACTCTAGTCCATAATAAAGTATCTTAGTTCATAAGTTCCACAACACTGCTTTTTTTTTTCCTTCTAAAAGTATAGCACAGTGAACTCTCTGAATATTAACAGGCTTTATGGCCTTATGTTAAAAATGGATTTTCTTTGGTCTATTAGGACTACTAATAAAAAGTATGCTTGTTTTTGAACTTCAGGTAAAGTGTAATGAGCAGCCAAATCGAGTCGAGATTTATGAGAAGACAGTGGAAGTCTTGGAGCCAGAGGTCACAAAACTCATGAAGTTCATGTATTTTCAGGTGGGTAATAGGACTTAATTTTGCTGTATTTCTGTAATATCTCAATTTACCATAATTATATTAGTCTCGGAGCTGACTGTGCCACTATTAAGTCACCTTCGTTTACCTTGTATTATCCTTGTGATGCACAGTACCTATCTCCAATGTAGTGAGTTTGCCTCTATGTTATTGTATTGTATTTGTTATTTTAGGGGTTTATGTTGTGGCATTCTAGGGCTGTGCAGCTTGCCCATATTGAAGCTCCAATGCCAGTCACAGCAGTGCACATAGTGTGCATATGTGTACATGCACACACCCCAACCAAACATCAGATCAAACATGTTCACAGTCAAATGCATTTTTTTACTTTAAACTAACCTATGTTGAACTTGATAGTACTTATTTCTTACTCCGTATGTTTTATTTATGTAACTATGAGATCTGGCAAAAGAGTGTTGCCATTCAAACTGCTAGAATGAAGTAGGAAGGCCATCAAGGAAAATGGAAAGTGTATCCAACTTCTGTTTAATTTCATCATCTGACTTCCTATATGCTAACCTGGTACAAAAGTGGAAAATATGAGACATTAAAAAGATAAACATAATAACTGCAGAATGATTATGGAACTTTAATATAGGCAATGATAAAATCAAAATTGTTAAATATTTTTTTGCACCTTGGTTCTATCATCAATCAAAATGGAGAGTGCAGTCAAGAAAATAGAGTGAACTACAGCAAAAATATATACCGTATTTTTCGGACCATAAGACGCACTTTTTCTTCACCAAAAAGTGGGAGAAAAAGTGCCTGCGTCTTATGGTCCAAATGCGTCTCCGCCCCAAAACGCTGGCGCCCCGGCGGCGTTGGCGGCCGCCGCTTGGGCTCCGCCAGGAGGGACGCGGCAGCGTTGGCGGCGGCCCAGAAGACCGGGCTCTCCTCAGTCCCTTGCTCTCCTCTGGCGGTCGGACGGGGGTGGGAAACACCGCGAGTGAGCGAGCTAGCCCCGCGGCTTGCAGGCAATGCTCCTCCTCACTCGCCGCCTGGGTCGCCTCCCTCCTCCTCTCCTTCCCCTCCGCCTCCGCTTTTGTTCTCCCCACCGGTGCGGGGCAGAGGAGGAGCGCCGCTGCTCCAGCCACGCGCTCTCCGGCGCTCCAGACAGCAGCCTCCGCTGCGAAGGTCCTACAGGAGGAGGCGGAGGTGCCCATCCTCCTCCTCCTCCCCCCAGGATCCCGCTGCTGGTGCCCCGCTCGCTTTCCCCGGCGGAGGAGGAGGCCCACGGCGGCGGCGGCAGCAGGAGCAGCTCCTGGCCCCGGCGCCCCGCGCGCGGCACCCGCGGCACCGACGAGCTGCCGTCGCCTCCTCCTGCTCCTGCTCCGGTTCCTCCTCCTCCTCCTCCCGCCGCCGCCGCCGAAGGAGCAGCAACAGCAGCAGCGAGGGCAATTGCGGAGGGCCGCCAACAGGAGGCGGCGGCGGCGGCTGCAGCAGCCCCGGGGTGGGAGGCGCATGGGGTCCCCCTCGGCGTGGCCGGTGCCGGCAGGCCCCCATCGGAGCCGCCCCGCCGAGGAGGAGGAGGAGGAGGGCGCCCCTTCTTGCCGCCGGGCTCCCCTGGCCCCCGCTCGGCCCCCGCGTCTTCTCCCTCCTGCGGGAGGGAGGCAAGGAGGGAGAGCGGGCGCGCAAGAGAAAGAGGCGGGATGGCGGCGCGTCTTCCGCTCCCTCCTCCTCCTCCTCCTCCTCCTCCTCCTCCTCCACCCCAACCCCCCTCCTCCTCCTCCTCCTCGACCCCCCCAACCGCCGCCGCTGGGGCTCCGGCAAGAGGTGAGTGGGGGGAGGGAATTCCCTGTGCCAGGTGGGGGGGGAGGGAATTCCCTGTGCGGGTGGTGGTGGGGGGATTCCCTGCGCCGGGTGGTCTGAAGAAATGGCTTGAGGTGAGGGAAAATATGACCCAGAGAATACCAGTATGCTTTTCTCCTTATGTCTTGTTTGACCCTATGGCTTGCAAGCTTAAGTATCTAATGGACATAGGTCAAAGCCATAACATCACTCCATGCCCATGGAGTTGCAGAGTCTGAGTCTCTCGGCTCGCGCGCCCGGGGCGCTCCAAGCGGATCCGCGCGTGGCAGCCGGCGCAGACCCTCCGCCTGTCTCTGTTGCCACCCACAGGACAGGGGAAACAGACACCTTGAGGCCAGGCTGCGGCTCGGCTAGGAAAGGGCGCGCGCGTGTATGCGTGTGTACGCGCGGGTACGCGCGATCACACACACACACAGAGAGAGAGAGAGAGAGAGACAGACAGACAGGCACGCCGGGGTGTGGATTGACGAAGCAAATGATGGGCCTGGGTAAAAATATTTTTTTTCCTATATTTCTCCTCCAAAAACCAGGTGCGTCTTATGGTCCGGTGCGTCTTATGGTCCGAAAAATACGGTAGATAGAGATATAGATCACTCTGCAAGCCAGAGGATGTGACCCTGGATGATGACTGGCTCTTGAGATGCAGAGCGGCTAATCCAGCTAAAAATGACCAAGCTAAATATAACTGTAGAATAACTTTACACTTTAAGTAGTCATAGTTGTGGTCTCGCTGAAGTACATAAAACAAGCACTGAGGGATAGCAGATAGTAGAGTGAAGTTGTGGCTACTATAATAGATGTTTATTTGTTGTGAGACTGCCCACCCCAACTTAAGTCAAGGCTGCTGATATCTGAGTGTTTCTTCAACACTCTTTTTGATATCCGGAATTTCTACCATAAAAGTTGCAGAGAAACACAGGAACAAAATGCTTATCTAAAACGCTCCCTTGGCATTCCTTTGTGACTTGCAACTTCCCCTCTTTCCAATACCCTCTTCTTGAAAGGTTTTTCAGTGGTTCATACCACACTGGTCTCCTGAATAGGTATGTCTTATCCAACCATTTTTTGCTATCTTGGTTTTTCAAATGCGGGAAATGATTTCTTATATTCATTTCAGCCCCTGCTTACTATATGAGTTGGATGTCAGTATAGTATTGTCATATGCGAGGGAAAGGAACGTTAATGCTGATAAGTCCCAAAATGTTGCTTGCTTGCTTGCCTGTTTAAATCCATTTATATCCTACTGCATATCTGAAGGTCTTCCTGTGAGGAATAAAATAAAAATAAAAAACAGTTTTAAAAGAGTCATATAGCAATTCAGACTTCATAAATAATTTACAATCAACACAGCAGAGAACAGAAAACAAAACACATAGTCTAGCTCCCTAGTTAGAATTCAACTACTTGTTAAATTCATCCCCTTTTAAGCCTTCTCTAAATTTGCTGTCTTTTAGAGAAAGGCCATTGAACGATTCTGCAGTGAGGTGAAGCGTTTGTGCCATGCAGAAAGAAGGAAAGACTTCGTTTCTGAAGCATATCTGCTGACACTGGGAAAGTTCATCAACATGTTTGCTGTCCTGGATGAGCTGAAGAACATGAAGTGCAGCGTCAAAAATGACCATTCTGCCTACAAAAGGTGAGACCAATAGATGTCAGCATCCCTCTCATTTCCTCATCAGAGGACCCTTGGAATAAGGGAGTCCATGGCAATATTTAACAGTGGAGTGGAGGTATTTCAATCCATTATTCTATAAAATGTATTTATAATAAAGCAAAGATATAATTCCATTCCTCTTATTGCATAGCTACAGGCAAGCAAAGTATAGAGAAATATCATTAACAGGACAGGACTTTTATTGTCTTTCAGAGCAGCCCAGTTTTTGAGGAAAATGGCTGATCCCCAATCTATTCAAGAATCACAGAACCTCTCCATGTTCCTGGCAAACCATAACAGGATCACACAGGTAATCTCCAAGATGTAATCCATTTTGTGGTCAGTAGAGATGGTGTGAATTTGATTGGCTATGCGGTATACCTTTAGCATATAAACTATAAAAAAGGTAAAGGTAAAGATTCCCCTCGCACATGCGTGCTAGTCATGTCTGAATCTAGGGGCGGTGCTCATCTCCGTATTCAAGTCGAAGAGCCAGTGTTGTGCAAGTCCATGGCCATGTGGCCAACATGGTTACAAAGAAAGTATATTTTAGCACATAAATAGATGTACTGGATAGATTAGTGGTTTAGGCATCTGGCTTCAGAACCCGAGGTTGGGAGTTTGATCCCCCACTGTACCTTCATGAAAGGGGCTTAACTTGATTATTGTTGACATGCCTTCCAGAGATGATGATGATGATGATGATGATGATGATGATGATAGTCAAATTATTGAAAAATATTCAAAATCAAATTGATTTTAATCATGATTAAAATGAAAAAAAGATGTTTTTACAATTTAAATAAACATTTTTCATTTCATTTTGAGAAATCATTTATTTGTATCCACTCTGATTAAATTTAATGTAGTAGCATCCTGATCTATGTATAGAATAATTGATTCTTGTAAACCACCCAGAGACTACTTGTAGTGGTATGAGGCGGTATATAAGCAGAACACATTGCTTTGCTTTCTTCAGAAATTCAAACTGATTAGGAACGAGTGCCTGATGCTTGAATGTTCATGATTCTGCAGGCATCATGGCACTCATACAGTCAAAATTCTATGCAACAAGAATGATGGGCATGCTAGACTGATTATGTCATTTCCACATTAACCAGATTAGAATGGGGAAAATGTGGTACCGTTGCTAAAGGACATCAGCACAAAGTCAAGAGGTTTTGCTCTGTGGAACGTGCCTTAAGAGTCCAAAACTAATTATCTGTCAAAACCTAACATCATGTCCTTATTTAAAATTATTAATGGTCTCACACATTTCTTGTCTTTTTAAAGTGCCTGCACCAACAGCTGGAAGTCATACCTGGTTATGAAGAGTTGTTGGCTGATATTGTCAACATCTGTGTGGATTACTATGAAAACAAGATGTACCTGACACCCAGTGAGAAACACATGCTTTTAAAGGTAGTGCCCTTAGAGGAGTATTCTCAGCCTCCCAGTCTTTCCTTGTCTAATTTTTCTTCAAATTAAATGCCTTTGAGATCCTTGATTTAAAAAAATTCTTGCACATCTTACCTTAACAATGAGGTTACCTTTAAATAGCACTTAGTTTATGGAAATGACCTTTTATCTCTTATACGACACTTAAACAAAAAAACAAACAAAAAAACACTGCACAAAGTATCAGATTTTCTGCAGGGTCCAATTTGATGTCCCTTCCCTCCACATAGGCCTTTTGTCCTATATTTAATCTACAAGGAAAGTTGAAGGGGGGAAATACTAGTTTTCATTTCTATCTTCAGTTAGATACTGTAGATGTGAGTGACAACCAAAATTAGCAGGGCTTTTAAAATACTAGATGGCTGAAAGCTGTATCATCATCTCTTTGTTGATGGCATAGTTTCCTCATAGAGAATAGAAGCGACATGGGTCAGGGCCATAGATTACTGGTAGCACATAGAAAGCCCTAGACTGCTATAGTTACATGCCTCATAGGCATTATTACTTTTGTTTGTGAGTCCCTGGAGAACTCTTGTTGATCAGCAGAAAAATTACTGTGCTAGATGAATAAATCTCACCCATTACAAGGCAATTTCCTGTGAATACTGGTGAATTTCAGGAAGGTTGAAATGATAAGCCATAAAATAAAAGGGTATCTAGCTTTGTTGACTGAGTATTTTCATGTGATTTTTCTGGAAATAGCTTTGTTCGTACATGTTGCTTTCTCCTCCTCTAAACAGAAATGTTTTCAGCCATCTCATTTATCTTTTCTAGGTGATGGGTTTTGGTCTTTACCTGATGGATGGAAATGTCAGTAATATCTATAAACTAGATGCGAAGAAGAGAATCAACCTTAGTAAGATTGATAAATTCTTCAAGGTCAGTCTTTGCCATTGCGTTGGCTCAGAATTGTTCCCAAAGAAACCTGAGGCCACTCTGCCTAGAGACAAAGTAAATGCCACGGCTGAAGGGATGGCATGTTCAGATCAAAAGCACTGTGGACATTTTCAGGCTTTGACTTATTTGTGGTAACTGACTTTTTTCCTTGCATTTTTATCCCCTGAGCCAACTTGCAATACATGTTTGCAGTGAAAGGTTAAGGTTTCCCCAGTCTGCACCACAGCCGGATGTGTACCCCAGTGTCACACTCAATGCTGAAAGTAAGAAATGGCTTTTCTATTCTGAAGTAATGCTGAAGTTACACTGCATTTCAACTTCTTTGCATTCCTTTAGCCTCATCCCTGTCTGTTGCTCTTCTGATGTGACAATACAATGCAACTCTTTATCTACCAAATGGAGGAACTAACCTGTTCTGTGATTATAGTTTTTCTTAATTGGTCGAGCCAAGGACCTTAATAAGAGAAAGAACTATTCACTTGAAGTATCTCTGAACAGGTGGACCTTGCTTTCCTATGAATTCACGGGATGATTCTAAACTGAATTTTATGGTTTATATTGGGGATTTAAAACTTAGCTTCTGATGCCACACAGAAAGAAGTGCAGTGTTCTTCTTGCTGCTGACCAGAATTATGAGGAATTTCCAAGGTCTCGTGAAAGAGCTTGTCTTTGTGAGAAAAATGTTTTGTGCAAAAGTGCCCACCTTTTAAACCAAAGTCCCCCAAGTTTTGAACACTTATCATTGTGCAGGAGTAGGATTTCTTTGACTGAAACAATATCTTAACAATTTTCCAGTGCTCCTTTGCTGTATGTTTGTTTGTGGAGGGGTGTTGCATCTTAAAGAGAAAACACACTAAAGATATTTTGTGTAAATTCTATGGATACGATATGACATTTTGAGTGGGGAGTCCTTAGGCTCAGTCTCAGCTAGAGGCAGTAAATCTTATAGGGCTTTAAAATTTCTCATTGAGTGGTGTTCTGCTTTAAAGACTGTTTGACTACTGAGAATTCAGAAGCTAATGAATATTGTTTCCATTCCCAGTTCACACAAATCCTTGTGAGTGGTAGCTACACTTTTCTTTTTTGCTGTGTTCCTTTTCCCCCTCTGCGTATGGCAGAATGTGTTCTGCGTTTGTGAAAAGTTAATATGAAAACTGATTTCTGTTATAATCCTACATATTTAGGTGTAACATCTCAGAAATGAGAAGCACCAAAAGTTTACAGTGATCAGGATTGCAGTGTAAGCCCACTGATTCCTGTCTGCATCTTTAATACTGTGTCTCTGTGGCATGGCTTGTTGAATACGGGTGTCATGTTCTTCTGTTCAGTACAGGCTGGATAATGAGTGAATTTATGAAAATGAGAGTGTTTTCTTTGGTATAAGTCTAACAGTTGCAGTTGAGATAAAATATTTGGTGATTGTGACAATAGCAGGCAAGTGACACAGAGCGTGAGGAAATTGAGAAGTAACACACTAGAGAAGTAGATAATTAACACAAGTGAAATTTGCCACATTCTTCAAGGAAGGTGTAAAGTTAGTCACAGATCATTCCGATATTAAACAAAAATCTATCTGGCCCATAAATATGACGGTCTCTTACAGCAATGCTTTAAAAATCAATTTACTCTTTAATGGATCACCAAGAATATTTATTCCTGGCAAAAATTAAAGAAAAATAAAACAAAACAAAAGATACTAAAGACACAAAACATGTGGTACCTTAAAGACTAACTTTCATACTTTAATGTAATGTTTCGTGGACTACACGTCCACTTCTTCACACATATAGCAGCAGAATGAGGTATGCAATATAATATGTAATAGAATATATGTTTCATACCAAATATTCTTTGGCTGTTGTATGTAGGCATATTTGCATGCAAACCTAGTTGTAAATTCATATAGAGACAGAGCTGGGGTGAGGGTGGATAGGGGAGGAGGAGAGAAAGAGAGGAGTTGGTTTTGAAGGCAGTTTGTTGATATGTAGGTTTTGTTTTATGGACATGTGGTAAAAAAAATCCTAAAGAGACAAAAAAAGACACCAGTTCAGAGCAAGGTGAGGGGGTTGGAAGAGAGGGGGAAGAGTGGCAAAGTTTCATTTTGGCTCCTGTGCAAATGTGTTGTAAAGAATATTTATTTATTTATTTATTTATTTATTTATTTATTTATTTATTTATTTATTTATTTAGAATATTTAGAATATTTTACCCCACCTTTCTCCTTGGAAAAGGACCCAAGGTGGCTTACAATAATGAAGAACAATATACAGTCCAGACCATTTATTTTAAGACATATTCAAGTTAAGAACAGGGAATTTGAAGAGGCATCTTAGAACATTTAAAAAGGTAGCATTAGAGCTACAAAGAGTACAAAAGAAGAAAAGAAAAATCCATTATGAGGAGTGAAAAGCAACATGGAGAACACTGGTGTTCTTATGAAATCAGTCAATGCAATCATGTATACTAATCCATATAAAGTCACATAATATGAATCCCCTCATTCAAGCTTGCCTGAAGAGAAAGGTCTTTGCCTGCTTCCGGAAAGTCAGCAGAGATGGGGCAGTCCTGTCCTCTAGTTGGAGGGAATTCCAAAGTCTGGGAGCAGCAACAGAGAAGGCCCTTTCATGTGTTCTTCTGTGAAGGTGGCAGGATGGAAAGACCTCTCTTGATGATCTTAGCACCCGAGCGGGTTTTATATTTTATTATTAAATTTATATACCACTCCTCTGGGTGGTTAAGAGGTGTGTTAGTTTTATGTGTGTTTCATTCTTGCAAAAGTTTCAAGAGTTGTGTGAGAAGGCATATGTATATAACAGTTTTAAGATCTGGGTTTTGTCTCTTATTTATTCATATTTATGCCTTTTATTTTTAATATTTTTCTAGTACAAATCTAATGCATCATATATATATAAACATTATTTTAAGATATTATTTTTTAAAAATTTTAATCAATAATCCTAATTGCCCCATTGGCATGTTAACAATGGTGTACTGATTCAAGCAAAAAGTATTTTAATGAACTGAACAGTTAAGAATTTTCTTCCAGGCTTGCAGGTAACTTTTTTATCTATTTACAGGTCTCTGACTAGTATCTCAAACTTGGTAATAATCTGAGATTAGCAGGCATATACGGTTGTCATAGAAGTTAAACTTTTTTTAAAAAAAATTACTTTGATATTCTCTGAAAAAGAGAGGGAAGAAACAAAGTGTTGGGGATTAAATGTATTCCTGGCTTGGAAAAGTTTATACAAGGTATTGGCATACTACTATGGTGATAATTGCAGGAAGTGCAACATAACTTACCAAGCTAAAGATATACTTTTAGTTGTAGATGTTTATCAAAAGTGATCCTACATAGAAAGGAGCATGGTGGTTCTCTATAGGTAACAGAAGAACTGGTTTAACCTGTCATGGAGTCTATGCCGACTAAAATTCTCAGTTAGGTACAACTGTGGAATGTGTGTGAGCCCCATCTCCTTGTGCGTCTTACAAAATTGGTTTAGAATTAATATCTAGAATCCATTAGCAAGATACATCTGAATTAGCCCCACTTAGTAAATGAGAATCTGGTGAGTCCACATCTGTGTAAGTTCTCTTGATTCACAAGGCCTACTCTGGTTGCAACTTACTACTGGATTTCAGCCAGCATCTCTCTTCTGGTACTGTATACCGTAATAACAATTTCTTCTGTATATTGATTTTACAAGTCCTTATTGCAGTGTGGTTGCCCCCCCCCACTATGTTTAGCTTGTAAGTGATTGACATGATGTAATGTAAACACCGATCACTCCTGATATAATTTTGGGTACAGCAAGATGAATTAATTCTTATACTGATCCTTCACCTTCAGAAGTTGTCATGAATCTCATTTTATAATCTATTGTTACCAAATTCATGATTTCTGAGACTTAACTATGCATTGCATTGGCGCACCCCAGTTTTTAATTACTACCCTTGATTTAGTAACACCTCACAATATGGATTTATCTTTAGAAGAAAAGAGCACCACACAGAATGACGGTCAAGTTATTCATGCTATCTTTGCTATGTCAAGTACTCAGTGAATTGTATCGGCTGTTTTCACACATGGTGCTGCAATCCATGTAGGACTAAGCAGGTGGCGGGGATATGTCTGTGTGCATAAACCTGCCTCCCTTTGTCCCCAAGCCGCCCAGAAACCTCTCAGACCTTAGACCAGTGGTGGTGCATCTTCGGCACTCTAGATGTTTGGGACCACAACTCCCACAGTCTTATGTCATAGGCAGTAGAGGCTTGGAATTCTGGGAGTTGTGGTCCAAAACATCTGGAGTGCCAAAGGTTTGCCACCACTGCCTTAGGCTGTTCAGTGTGAGGGTGTTCAAATGAGCCTCTATGTGTTCAGCTGAAGAGTGCTCCCATGATAAAGCTTCCAATCGTGGGGCCTTCTATCACCCATTTAGCCTTTCTTGGATTCAGTGATAGCACCTGAAATATTATTAATTCTTCTTAAGGGCACTGCTTGTAAAGTTACTTTTTAAAAGGATGGACATAATGGGCAAAATCCTTTGGGCATGAATTGGCACTGGAGTAATCCAAATGGGGAGTGGAACATCTTTAATTTGAACTGATGGAAAGCTTTCTCTTCCCCTGCCTCCCCCCAGCCTTCTTTCTCTGTTCAGGTGTCATGGCTCCCTAGTGCTCCCTTTTGCCTTGGGGAAGCCTTTGCGAGCTTCGAAACAAAACAAAATTACTGCCAGTGCCTCATATTCTGGTGAAAGCAATCCAACAGCACATTTATCCCAAAAATAGGTTACAGGTGATACCTTCATAGGCCACTATTAAAAATAAAGAAGGAACATTTCAAGCTTTTGAGTGCAGTCAGTCACCCTTCTTCAAAGCAGGTCCTAGAAGTTCAGACATGGTGAAAGATGTTCTTCACCAGGAGGTTACTTTTAAAGTCCTTAGTTAGATCATGTTCTTAAAATCCATGGGTAGGTGATGTAGCCAGGACAGGAGTTTTGTTGGAGGCAAGAAGGGCAGTTGTAAAAGGCTGTTTCTTAAGTCACACCCTCGTTTTTCAAACAAAGAAACATGGATCATATAAATTTTTGCCCTATCCCAAGACTCCCAAAGGCTTCTCCAGGATAAAAGAGAGAACTAGGGAACTTTGCAGCCTGAACTGGGAGGGGCAGATAGGAAGCTTTTGATTATTTTTAAATTGGACATTCCCAGCAGCCCATACAATGTTACACTTACACTAACAAGATTTGAACCATTGCCACCAGCAACGTAGCCACAATAGTATGTTGCTCTCAGAACCCCAGGCACGAATGGCTTCGGGATGTCCCCTTCTTTCTTCTTCAAAGTTACTTTACAAGCTACACTTTCGGACATGCTTTCCATTTATCTCATTAAGTTTGAAAACTTGCACTGTTCCTTGCTCATGAGGAATTATTGGGACCCCTGTTCCAGAATTATATACCCCGACCACCACCCCGAGGCTGAATAAGTCTCCCCCACACCCAATCTCTTGCATTGCTCTTTCAGACAAAGGCAACTCTCCGCCTTGTTTAAATCATATTTTGCTTTTTCTTCCAGCAGCTGCAGGTGGTCCCTTTATTCGGCGATATGCAGATAGAACTGGCCAGATACATTAAGACCAGTGCTCACTATGAGGAGAACAAATCCAAGTGAGTGCCTGCCATAATGTCTCTTGGCTTTGGTGTGTCCTGGTCAAGAGAGGAAGTTGCCAAGACCTTTGCAACTCTCCTGCTCTCGTATGTGAGGCCTGTGCATGGGTACCCGTGAGCATGTGTCCATGGGCATAGCTCCATATGAGTGAGTGCAGTGGTGGAGTGTGTGTGTGTGTGTGTGTGTGTGTGTGTGTGTGTGTGTGTGTGTGTGTTTATTTCTCACCTTTCTTTTTCTTTACTGGGCCTTGAAGGATCCAGCTCAGCCATCCCATATTTCTACTGAGTGAGGTATACCTTAACCCACAGCAGTAAAAGGGCTGGCTATAGCTATTCTCTTTTCATATTGATCTCCCAATAAAATTAAGGAAATTGAGTTAAATTATGCCGTTGTCTCTTCTTGTTACTTTCATTGTTGAAAATGCTTAGTCTGCAGCCAGGGCCAGCCTATGATGCTTTGCTCCTTTGAAGGAAAGGATAAAATGGTGCCTTCTCCTCAATTCCATGAATTACAGACAACTGAGCTGGAGGTTAATCTTACTTCAACGCTAACAATGAGATTGAATAATCCATCATGTCTAACAGCAACTGGACCATTTTAATGGGAAGAGGGTATGTTGGCAGAAAACAGGAAGAAAGCTGGAGGCAGGGCTGCTATTGTTACTCCCATAGTATCTGGCATTGAAGGGTTCTTTCCCACTCTGCTTACTGGTAGGGCCAATCTTATCAGCAGTCTTGGTGATCCTTTTCCAGTTTGTGATCTGATCCAGTCCCCCCCCCCACATGCCAGGCTTGCCTCTTTCTGATCTTCCGGTAGATGAGGGTCTCTAGGTTCTTGTGCAAATGACAATTGGAGAATGAATAATTTTAGAAGCTGGCAAACTTGAGTGTCTTGCTTTTATGCCGCCCATCTCCCTGCAGGGCCACTCTGGGTAGTTTACAATAACTCAGTGTAAAACAACAAATACACTATACAATAGAAATATAATAAATTGTATCTCCCAGTAACTTTTATGTACAACTTGCAATCGTTTGTGGTTGATGTAAACGAAGAATGTCATTGCTATTGACTTTGACAGCTGCTCAGCCAAAGAGAAAATAATATATCTCTTTGGCTTCGTGGTGGCGGTCTGGGCACCTTTTAAGACACTGAACCTGTAGTGGTGTGTTAGTAATCTAATTGAAATCTGGAGATTTCTCTTCAAGCCACTTGCTGAAGTAGCCACCCTCCATTTTATCAGTTTTAAGGCTGGGGCAGAGCTCTGTCCCTTTAAGAGCCTTGCACCGTGCAACTGAAGTACATGTCTTTGTCGGAGAGTCATTGAAGCAGCGTCTGAATTCCCTCATTGTTCTTCCTGATCATGTGACCAGTCTCTTGACTTGAGTTGCCATCTTCCTGTTTCCTGCTGCTGCTTTCAAAATAGTCTGCTCTTCTTCACTACCCAGAACTTCACCTAGTCATTGGGCTGGTGAACTGACATAAGCAATCTGATTCCTTCAGCCAAAACCCATCATGCCCCTTGACGAGGCCAGTCTGCCTTCTCTGCCCTACATTTCATGTTATGACTGAGCCCTAGACATTTTGTTTATACTCAGTTTTTACTGCCTGCTTTCCCACGCTTTCCCCTGGGAGCTACCCTCTAATCTGCCATGAGTTAGATTCGCTGACCTCTTTGATAGACAAATAAAGTTCTTCAAACATAGTAACGCTTGAATCCCTTTAGGGACGTATGTCCTGTGGAACTGGCTAACGAGTGCATGTAAGAATGGGAGTGAGATGGTGGTCGGATGTTGACAAACATCCACATATGGAGCGTGTTTGTGTGATGGCAGAAATGTATATGTGGTACTGTAAAGATACTTGGAGAATGTTCCATTCACTGCACTTGCATGCCCACTGTCTGTTCTTGTATGTCATTGATGGTTTTGAATGCAGGTATGAATGTTCATGCTGTGAATGTGAATGAGGTGCACCTGTTCTGGGAAGTTTTTATCCACCTCTTTGAACAGGATATAAAATCTTCCAGAGCATGGACACCACTATTTGTCTATCTGTTCACCAGAGGCTTTCCTTGGGGCAGTGTGATGGGACAACATTATAAAGCAGGGATCCTCTGAACTCAGGCTTAAAAATGGAACAGGATATGAAATATCTCAGACTAGAATCTGTTTCAAGGGGAAAGATGCAAGGAATTTAAAAGGGGAAGACTGAAGTGGACATTCAGCACCGTTGAGTACATGCAACATGGACTTGGTCAGCCTTCTAGAGAATCAGTTTAAAAAGTTACCCTGTTGAATGGGGCATCCATTTAAAGATTTCCCTGCTTAGTTCAGACATACAAGGAATTGCATTTCTTTGAATGGAAATCTCTTGCACTGTCTCCATAGTTCTGTTTGAAGCAACCACCCATGTATGAACTGTAATGGTTGCCAATAATTTGTTCTGGTCTAATTTTGATAGAATCAGTGCCAAGGCCTCCAGCTCAGATAAAATATAGATCCAAATCTCAACCCCATAGGTAAGGGGAAGTATCTTCACCTTCCGTTACAGTGCACAAGCTGGTTTGTGTTTTGTTTTGTTTTTCTGAAGTGATTGTGAGTACAGTCCAAGGATGTGGCACTCAATTCATCTTACTGATTAAACACAGATAAAGGAAAGATCTCAAGGAGGCAAAGACCATGGGTCATGTAGGAAGTAATCACTCCTCTAAATATTCAGGTTTCAATATAAGATGCTGAAGAAATACCAAGCAAGGTTATTTGGAAGTGCATTTATTTAACATTCTAAGAGTTATGATAAGTCCAAAAGTATTTGAAAGGCTATTTGCCACACTAGTGTGGGCGTTTGTCCTTCACTGATCATCTTAAACTACCCTGTCCTACCAAAGTATACTGGAATTCTAACTGGAACAAAACCCAGAGAAACTACTAAGATCTTTCATTAATGGAATCCATGTGTGTATTTAATCCCATTTCTAGCATCTTCCGTTCATTCTCACTCATAAAAATGTGAAATATTTCCTCTTCTTGTCCTCACTTACTAACAATTCGTTTCTCATTCAGTTTCCAACCAGACCAGCGTGGCCCCCTCTGCATCCCCCACTTCCTGGAGAAGAGATTTGGGATATTAACTGGCTGCATGATAATCTTCCTATGTTTCTACACTTTCAATCCCTTCCCTTTCATTCCCACTCCCTCACTTACTCCATCATGGTGCTGAGATGCAATTAACTATATTTTTCTTGTGTGGCCTCTTAACTCTGTGTTATGGATTAGATTACATATGACAGGTTGGGCTAGCACAGCAAAATGTCTGATCATCACTGTTAACCTACCGATTCCTTTGGGGGAAACAGGACACTGAAAGGGTAAGAGTGAAGGGTTGGGGTTATGGGACCTCTGAATTGGACATGGTCCTCAGTTTTGTTCACAAAGCTGCATCTACAGCACTACAGTTTAATCACCATGAAGAGCTAGTCCAGAATATAATATATCCAAGTATAATATAATATATAATATTATTGTCTTCATATGATTAACAAAAGAAAAAAGAAACCAGCATATTTTGAATAATAACACAATTAGCACAACAGATAGCCAATACGAGTACCATTGACTGAATCTGCGAATACTTTGGGGGCGGGGGGGAGTGAATTCAGTAAAATAATCTAAAGCTTCTTTAGTTATTGATTTAGTGTGATGACCAAATGCATGAGTCATTGTTTGCAACCAGCTAGCTGATCAGGATCAGAAATGGACGGCGGTTAATTATGGTTTGTGTACTGTATTTATTGACAAACCATACAGCCATTCTGCTGCTTCTAGAGCTCCTGCTGAATGGAAGTGCCAAATAAGTATAAAAATCAAACCAGGCCACAAGTGTTTTTTTTTTTGGGGGGGGGGATGCTTAAATTGTGTTTTTGGTTCCAAACTGGTGTTGGTAGAAACCCCCAGCCAGACAAATCCTTTTCAGAGGGAGAAGTTGTTTGCTTGTTATAGGGCAGTGGTGGCGAACTTTCGGCACTGCAGATGTTTTGGACCACAACTCTCACAGTCCTTTGCTATTGGCAATCTAGGCTCGGAATTCTGGGAGTTGTGGCCCAAAACATCTGGAGTGCCGAAGGTTCGCCACCACTGTTAATACCATATATACTGAAGATCTGCCCTCTGCTCCCATTGTGCATTTATTGAGCTGACCATAATTCAGCCTGATATCAGTTACACTGTTCTCAGTCTGATTTTCCTTATACAGGGATCTGCAAGAAATAAGTAAATGTTTGAGTAAATAATAAAGGTATGAATGTTGAGGAGGCCACAGTGCTATCCTTGCTAAATTACTATTTTCATGTTAGTATAGACCCAAATCCATAAGCAGAGTTTGACAGACATGCGTAACAGAATGCAGCAGGAAACCTTAAACATAACAGGTGGGATGACATGCTGGTAAAGTAACAGAGCAAAAATATTTCAAGTAGTAACTCTGGCTGCACAGTAAGAGCTGGTAACTTAAAGACATTGGTTTTTTGCCCAGGTGGACATGTACTCAGAGCAGCATCAGTCCCCAGTACAATATCTGTGAACAGATGGTACAGATCCGAGATGATCATATCCGCTTTATTTCCGAGCTAGCTCGCTACAGCAACAGTGAGGTAAGCATTAATGGAGACCCAGGCAGACCCTTGCCAGGATCATCCAGGAAGTGAAAACCGAGGTACTCATCAAGCGCATGGGGGGAGGGTAATTTCAGAACGTCCATAATATTAATTGGGAAATGGCCATGACATTTCTACTTCAGTTCAATACTGACCTCAGAGTGGTCCTGTAGGTGACGGCTGTAACTGTTATAGTTTTGGTTCCCTGATCCAATTCTCTTTTCTCTCAATGATGGCAGTTCTGCAGGCATTTGGGCAGAGAAAGCTTTTCGCCAATTCTCATGGATCTGTGATCTTCGTAGCTGGAGATGCCTTGGCTTGAACCTGGGACATCCTGCACCCAAAGCAATAAATGCTTTGGAACCAAACTAGGAGATCTCTCTGATTTGCCCCTTTTCCCTCTCCCATCCTCTTATTTGTATTTTTGGGTCCCCAGGTTTACTCTGCCTCTTATTGGTCTTTTTACATAATAGTTTCCCAAAAAGTCATTGCAGAGCAGCTGAACTAAACATAGCCCCATCCCGAGGAAGGAAACCTCATGATGGTAAGAGAGGATTCAGAGGTGTATTTTTCACAATTGAAATACCATAAAAATGGATACCGTGCTGCAGGCAGTACAAAAGTGGTGCTTTAGGGAACGTATGAGGGGTTTTTTTTGGGGGGGGGGGGGTTAATACACAGAATTGGATCCATTGGTGCTTTGGAGATTGCTTATTATTACTAACTCCTGTGAATATCGGGTCAGAGGCAAGTCCTCATTAAGGCCCTTGACACCACTTCTAGTGTGTATTTGAAACTCCATTTAAGCAGCCGGCATCCTTGCTTTGCTCCCCCATGAGATTTCCTTCATTTGACCCAGAAGGGGAAGCACTTATCCCCAAACATCTGGGATATCCTGTACTTGGTTGTTATTCTTAAACAGTGTGGAAGAAACAAAAGGTACAAGCTTAGATTTTTGCCCATCTTTTCTCTAATGTGAAGGTTCCACTGTTATTCTGCCCCGATCCACAGCAGATTTACCTTGGCAAGATACATTTATTGATTTGCATAATTGAGGACAAAATTTTAAATTTGAAGCACCCGATCTTACATTTTCTCTATTTGGAAGTTGACTTATGCAACTGGACTTTTCTCTCAAGAAAAGAAATCCTGTAGTCATGACTCAACTTCCAGATAAACTCATCTGCATGACTGAGAATCTTCACAGATATATTGCCTTTTCTCTATTTTTATTACATTTGGATTTCCCCCTCCCTTTCATATAAATTCTTTCCCACACACACACACACTTTTAGAGATAGTATCTGAAACTGGAAATGAAGTGTCATTATCAGCGACAGTAAGGACACTGATTTAATAGCCATGTCATTTTAACTGCTGCAGTCTCTGCATCTTAGTTCACCTAATTTTATCTCAGCTTTCCTCATTTCCTATCCCTGGCTCTGTTATTTTCACTGTGATTATTTTCTTTTTGTTTACGAATGTTTTCTTGCAGAGGTTAGTTGATAGTGGTAGGAAAATTTGATAAAGACGTAATTAGCTGGATTAAGAAGCTGCAGCAATGTACCTTCACATAGATAGTTATCTGATGTTTCTCAGGTTGTTACTGGCTCAGGGCTGGATAGCCAGAAGTCAGATGAAGAGTACAGAGAGCTTTTTGACCTGGCTTTACGCGGATTGCAACTTCTGTCCAAATGGAGTGCTCACGTTATGGAAGTGGTATGTATTGGCTATAAACACATGTTTAGACCTGTTAGAATTGATGTTCTGTCTGTATTTGTTATAATCAAACCGTGCTGGGTTGATAAATAGATGCATAAATATTGATCACTACCCCACAAACCCTCTCCTTAAAGCAGCAGAAGCCCTATATTCAGTGGAGAGATCAGTGTGATCCAGTTAACCCCCCCCCCAATAAAATTGTATTGAAAGTAACAAGGTTGTTGACTACATTATTCCTGCTTTTGATTCCTCTCTTCAGTACTCTTGGAAGCTAGTTCATCCCACTGATAAGTTCTGTAACAAAGATTGCCCAGGAACTGCTGAGGAGTATGAGAGAGCCACACGGTACAATTATACCAGTGAGGAAAAGTTTGCATTTGTTGAGGTGAGCGTTTATTTTCATTTGTGGGGTACAGAGTAACATCTTCTTTTAAAAAAGGATGACTGAAATGTTATCATATCGGATTCAGAATACTGTACCGTACCTGGTGTTGACTACTGGCTGTATCCTTTCATTTTCCTTTCGCAGATGGTGTGATTTTTGCTCCAATGGTTTGTATCAACAGTAAAACAGCCACTGTTGCAATTCCATGCTAACAGCATTATTTTCTTGTGTAGGTTTTCTTATTAAGCACTTTTGACACTTAATGGAGTTTCAAAGTCATCCATAGCATAAGCCTGGGAGCCAGCTATTCAGAGTAACTGCTACACTTTAGCAGCCCTAGTAACTCTTTGGATCTCTCTCTCTCTCTCTCTCTCTCTCTCTCTCTCTCT
>JAHTLZ010000010.1:67625985-67674014 GCA_023846285.1 Phrynocephalus versicolor
TAGCCTGTTATATATCTACAGTGTATATATTTCTTTTTAGGTGAAATTGTTGAAATAATATTTTTTTTAAAATGAACCAGGGGGCAATCAAAGGAAACCAATGGCAAATGTTTTCTATTTGCAGTGTCCTGTTGGATAAACGATTCCGAGCTGAATGTAAAAATTATGGTGTGATTATCCCTTATCCGCCATCCAATCGCTATGAAACATTGCTCAAACAGAGGCACGTCCAGGTACGACTTAATCACTTTGTCCTTGATTCCCAGACTTTTATATGAGCCTGACAGGTATGGTGAGTCTATCGATTTCTTTTATGTGCCAATGTCTGTGGATCGATACAGTGAGGGTCTCACTCACCTGGGTGAATAAAAGATCTTCCTGTGGCAAACTCATTTGTGCTGCAGTATGGGGTGGAGTTCATACGGCCTTTATCCCAGGCATTTGCAGAAGGAGTGGAGCTGCTTGGGATTTCTTCTCCATGAGTCTTACATGCCTGTTCTTTGCAGTTCTGCTTATAGCTCCTTGTCGCAGATGAGTAGTTTCTTCTCCTTATCCCTTCTTCTAGCATTCTTTGTCACTCGTGGGGCCCAGTTAATTGCTCCTTACACCCATTGGACCTCTATTCAGAGATACACTTATCCAGACCCCCTCCCTGTTGTCACTTTCTATGTAAATTGACACTGCAGGGAGTCATCTCTCATGTGCAGAGCATCTACATTTAGCAGACTATCTGCCATTCGCATTGCCATTCTCCAAACACAGCAACACCTCTGCATCCCTTTAGATCAGGCATGTCCAAACTTTGGTCCTCCTGATGTTTTGGACCACAACTCCCAGAAATCTAAGCTTAGATTGCCAATGGCAAAGGACTGTGGGACTTGTGGTCCAAAACGTCTGGAGGGCTGAAGTTTGGCCATGCCTGGATTAACCTTTTTTCTGGTCTGGAATCAATAATAAGACCGGTGTCTCCATTGCATTCACATAACTACTTTGTTACTTCCAAGGAGGAAGTACAGCTATCTCCTTGTCTTTCTAAACTTCAAAAGTCAATTGCTTCCTTCCACTGAGAATCCCATCTTCATCTCAGTAAAGACTAATGCCGTTGGATTCCATCGTTGTTACGTCTCTACTTGCTTGCTCTGTTTTTAATTTTCCCCTCGTTTGCGACCATTTGATTCTCTCTTCCACAGCTGCTAGGCAGGTCAATTGACCTAAACAGGCTTATCACACAGCGTATCTCAGCTGCCATGTACAAATCATTGGATCAGGCCATTAGCCGCTTTGAGAGCGAGGATCTCACGTCCATCGTGGTAAGTAGTGTCTTAAAGACAGAAAACTGAATGAGAAGAATTCCTTCCTATTGTATGGATATTACATGCACACGATCAGATCTAACCCTATAACCCAACTTTGCATGAAGCCCTACTCAGTCTTCAGTTACCCACTTCTTGGAAGGGAGAGCATAGGGGAAGAAAGTGAGTCGCCCTACAGTCATCTTCTTTACATGGAGAGTGACATGTTTGAAGAGGAGAGGTTCTCTGAAAGCAAGAATCTCGATTTTCCAGGGTTCTTGCTCTTGTGTAGAGCCTACATGTAAGCAACACCCGTCTCCTCTTCTGACACATCGCTGACATGATTCAGAGAGGCAGGGCTCGGTAAGTGTGCTACCAAGAACAAGATAATTCCTGTATAGACATTCCAGTGTTCAACTGAGTTTGTCTCTGAAGATGTGGGCTACAGTCCACCAAAGCTGATGGTAAACACAATATCTCAATCTTTCAGTTGTCACAAGATTATTTGTGAGTTTTACTGAAACAGACAATGTGTTGGCCCTCTTGGAAAAGTATATGCACTTTTTGAATGGTAGTTTTCATTCTGCTTGTGTATATGTAAAGTAGTCAAAATTAGAAGGAGGTATTGACAATCCAGCCATCTTTTTACAGTAATCTTGTTTGTTTATTTAGGAATGTAGTGAGGCAGATATTTGTAGCTACCTCTGAAAAATAAACCTTAGGAGAATGTTAACTTCAACAGAGGAATTTTCAGCATTCTCTATTTAACAGTTTTTAACGCATGGGGCATTTTGTGATATTATACTTATATTTGCTGGTCTTGTTTGCAAGCAGATAAACATCGGTCCTGTAACCATTATGAGATAGTTCAGTCACTAGACAGCTGTAGTTAGAGCGGCACACAGACGACTGTAGCCTGCTGCAGGCATACAGAGTTTAGAGAAGACCACCTCCCACAAACGTATGTGTTGTCCAATTTTCCTTTGCAGTGAAAGAATGTGCAGGCTAGGCCTGCCTTACTGTGGATGAAGCATTTCCTATGAAAGCTTGCAAACGAAGTGATTTTTCCTGCTACTTTGTGTTGCATGCAGGAGCTCGAGTGGCTTTTGGAAATCAACCGCCTGACACACCGACTGTTGTGCAAGCACATGACCTTGGATAGCTTTGACGCCATGTTTCGAGAAGCCAATCACAACGTCTCAGCTCCTTATGGGCGCATCACGTTGCACGTTTTCTGGGAGCTCAACTTTGATTTCCTACCGAATTACTGCTACAACGGGTCTACTAATAGGTACGATGACAGTGTCAAAGTCACGCTCAATGTTTGGAGCCCTGCTTGAAAGCCAAATTTGAGTTATGGAGGCTACATCCCTTCTGTAATTCATTTTTCCAAGCTCAAACTATACCACTCAGCAAGACGTGTTAGACAGTAGGTTTCTCTCAACGGACTATTACAATTACAACACATTTAGGCATATTTCTTGAATTAGATTTAATTAACTATAGATCAGAACACGATGTCCAGTCAAATATAGCTACCGGGGAGGGGGCAGTGAGGTGGAGTGGGAGAGGAAAGGATCACACCAGAGGTCAATAGATTTTATAATAAACAAAAAAGTTCCATGCCGTTGTATCATAATAGGTTTGTCATAATAAGCCGTTTAAAGACAGTTTTGTAAAATATTCAGTTATGAAGAAATAATAGTACTGTATTTTAAATGCCATTTTATAGGGAGAATTCCTGGAAAATATAATAGTTTGAATATTGATTAGAAATGCTAATCCCCCCCCCCAAAATACATAATCATTAAGCAAATTCAGTAGATGCAGTTGAAAGGCTTTGGGGGAGATTTCTGGCTATCAAGATTTGCTGAATAGTTGTGTTTTTAGAGAAAAGGTTTCACAGTTCTCTTCATGAAGCAGGAAGTGGTTTTAGAAGACATAGTAAAGCAACTTCAAAATGCATTTCTTACAACTACATTTTCCTCTTACCACAAACACCAGATTTGTACGGACTGCAATTCCATTCACCCAAGAACCCCAGAGAGATAAACCAGCCAATGTCCAGCCATATTATCTTTATGGGTCTAAGGTGAGTCAAGAAACACATTTACCATTTACAGTCCAATCTGGAAGGAATGTGTGAGATTGAACATTGCAAGCGGTATGGCTTTAAAAGAAATGCCTTTATTAAAAATTAGCATTTGGTGAGAAAGAGGGGATTTGCATAATTAACTTAAATACTAGCAAGCGGTTTAATTAGCCCTCCCATGTGGAACCTGACAAACCAGTTCCATGTATCTTTTTAAAATTATTTATAGTAAATAATACATATTTGCTCATTCAGAGTAAAAGCGCATTCAGAGAAAGGAGGAAGGTAATACTTCCTGGCAAACATTTCCTTTTTATACATTTGACTGAAGGCCTCAAGCAGGCTGATTTTTTTCCAAGCTCTTTTAGATATCAGAACTCTTGATCACAAAGAATATTCACCCTATTAGGCCCAGGCCTCCTGTCCACTGCAGCCATTGTCACCAGTCAGCGATCAGAGATAAGAGCAGGGATTCCCAGTACTTGGCTTATCCCTCCCACCATGTCTTTTCTGATGAGGAAAGCAAAAGAACCACGAAACCAGCTATCACCAAAGTCCCATGGTCGCAGGAGGCTCAGCTCAAGGCCGCAGGGCTCAATGGTTTGCCTGCCCTTGCTTCTCAGAAGCTCCGTGATAATTCCTTGGCTATTATTCTTGCTTCCAGTAACAGTTCTGCTCCTGTTCCCCCCCCCCCCAGCCTCTCAACATTGCCTACAGCCACATCTACAGTTCATACCGGAACTTTGTGGGACCGCCTCATTTCAAGACTATATGTCGGCTGCTTGGCTATCAAGGAATCGCGGTGGTTATGGAGGAACTGCTGAAGATAGTCAAGAGTCTGGTAATAGTGAACTTGGAAGGGACAGGGGTCAGGATCAGGCCAGAAAGTCAAGAACTTTGGCGCAGAGTTTGGCAAAGTTGCTATAGATAATACAGTTCCCAGAATTTCCCCCAGCCAGCTTTAATGAGTGAGATTTGATAATATTGTTTACTCTAATTGAAAATATCATTTCAGAAACATTTAGAATAACATGCATGTTAGAATATGGTTGCTGTGATATTTAGGTGCCTATATTTGTTTAAAAAGATGTTCCTATTGAAATGCAAATACCATATTTCAGACTCACCACATTGCCTTGCTCCTATATCTGACAGCAAAATTAAGCACCCAGAATCTGAAAATAGTACAGTTTCCTAGGCAATATACATTTGCCTCAGTTCTGTGTTAGCACAATTGACATAGCTTTCCTCAAAAAGATACCGGGAATTGCCATTTGGGCTGGAAGCCAAGGAATTTGTTTGAAGTCTCACAGTAGCCCAGAATTTAAATCCAAGTGTCAGTTCATGACTGTTGAAAATCACTTCACTGAGTACAGTCAGTTAGGGGTGCTTCCAGATTTTGAAAAGGGGATGGGCTACACTGCAGTCTTAAGTGGTAGCTTTTCCAAGTTCTGGTAGGATCTGTCGACTATTTGATTGGAGAGGTAGAAAAGGTGAAGGTTTTCTTTTACTGAAATATAATAGTTCTCATTAAACCTTTAACAAGGTCAGTGTTTGTTCCAAACTCTTTGCTAAATGCTTTTGTATCTTTCTAAACAGAACCTCCCCTTTTTCCCAATGCCAGGAAGATAACTGTGTGTGTGTGTGGTTTTTTTTAATGGACTTGCATTTGCAAAAGCTACCATACTGGCTGAGCATGAGGTCTTATTCTCAAAATGTTCAATTTTCAAAAATGCAGTTTGATATGCCTAAACATTTTTACTGGGCTCCTGGTATTTATTTGTTTTTACTTTATATTATTTTACTCTTGCCTTCATTTTGGTGTTAATTCCCAGAGCAGCCTATAACCCTAAAGTAAATCAAATTTAGAAAAGGGTGGCATGCAAAGGTCCACAGGTGTGGTCACATGGTTACAACTGATGATAATCTGATTTTTTATTTGTTTGTTTGTTTTTTGAGTATTTCCCCCCTCCTTTCTCCTTGGAAATGGTCCCAAGGTGGCTTACAGTAAGGAGAGACAATATACAGCCCATTATAATTAAGACATATTCAGTTTGAGAAACAGGGAATTGAGTGGTATCTTAGAGCATTAGAAGGCAACATTTAAACTAACAATTGATAACATAATATCAATGCAATCACACAAGGAGATTCCTGATTCCTAGAAGCACCTTGTAACAGAATGAACTCTCGTAGGTTTTGATTGCGTCTGAAGGTAGCATACCCACAGACATGACACACACAGCCCTTGAAACTGCACTTCAACAGCACTCAGAAATCCAAAAATCATAAAAGCCCAGCATTGCTACAGGGTCTAGTCCTTTACTTCTTCTTTCAAACCCTTAAATTCTACCAAAGGGCAGGAAATTACATAGACCTACGTTTACAGGTCAATGAGACTTCATAGAAATTGTAGATTCCCCTGTTAGCTGAAGATTATGATTGTTGACCACTTTGCTGACTGCTGTAGACAGTAAAAATTAGTAGATGCTTGTCCACGTTCTGAAATCTTCTGCTTCTCCCAATAGTTGCAAGGAACCATTTTGCAGTATGTGAAAACTTTGATAGAGGTGATGCCAAAGATCTGCCGCTTGCCTAGGCATGAGTATGGATCTCCAGGTTGGTATATATGGTGCATTGTGAGGCATCTGTAAATATTCATTCTTCGCCATAAAAATGACACCTTTATTCATGGCATTTCTGTTCCATGGTTCTATGTGCTGCACTGCTGTTGTTATTGCCGTGTTGATTGTCATCATCAGAGGAGAAGGAGCAAGTGTTGTGTAGGGATTACAGTGTCAGACTAAGACTCAAGAGACACAGATTCAAATCCCTGCTTGGCCATGAAAACTCAGTGGATATGTTATGGTCGAACCACTCCTTAACTATCTCAGATACTTTGAAAATCCTACTAGAGTTGGAATTCAACTGAATGACCCCTCACAATAAAGCAGGACAGCTTTATGAAGCTATACTGCAAAGGCAATTTTGGGAGATACTATCAAAAATGCAAATCTGCTCACCTGTTGTTGCTAAGAAGTTATTTACTCAGTTTCAGCTTCTCAGTATCAGCTTCCAAGGCATTCCTTGGAGTGTATGTTTTTCTCTCCCCACCTATTTTAAGTTTGTCATCAACTATGTTGGAACTTATTGTTTTGGTACATCTGTGTGACAATTTCATGTGTCAAATGGTGCTTTAGTATTGACACCAACATGGTGTCAATACTAAAGGAAGTGAGCCTGTGCTGGTATCACTTAAGGAGCCATAGAAATAGTTGGGTTGTTGCATGGAAAACAACTATAGGCTGCCACCAGACCAAGGCACCATTGCAGCAGGAGGAGATTGGATAAACTGAATAACAACAGTACAAGACCATCCCACAGTACACATACCTATTCATGGTCACCTATGAGGAGAAACAGCAATCCGAGCAGGGGAGAATGGGGTGTATTCTTTCACACATATAGGAGCTCTCAGAATTCTGCAAGAATTCCACAGACAGACTTCTGGAGGTTTCACACCACATGTATCAAGGTCTACTTCTTGTGCTGCATAGCCGTTTTCTGCTACAGTAGTGCTTCCTAACATTCTGCTTCATCAGGCAGTGCCCTCTGTAGAACCTAATGGACAGTGACTTCCCAGGAAGCACCACAGCAATTTCCTTTCATTACTCTTCACATAAATAGCAAGAACTAACGGCCTCTTAAAATATTTGTTCTCTGATTTTTAAGTGTATCATTTGGTTATACTTTATTATTGCATGAGCTTCTTTGTGCAGGTCCACTTTGGTAGATAATGGGGGGGGGATGCAATGAATTATCCCCGGTTGGATCTGAAGTTGTAAGATTCTCTAGGGAGCTGCAGAAAGCACGTTCCTCTTTAGCAGAGGGATGTTGGTTACTCCTGAAGTCATAGGCTCATGGTTGGAGTTGGGAGTCATCTCCTTTTAACTGGGGATTGAGCCACGAGATAGCTAATAGTAAAGACACAACTATATACAGCATTTGAAGGACGAGAGATTGTGAGGCTGTTATTCATGACTGTAGCTAGTTACAAAGGCAGGAGTCAGTGGTAGAATGCGCTTTGTGATGCTCACCTTCCCTTGCACAGCCAACCCTGATTACCTTCTTTTTTTTCTTTTTTCTTTGTCTTTCTCCCATTTCACATTTCCCCCCAAGGCATCCTGGAGTTCTTTCATCATCAACTTAAGGACATAATTGAGTATGCAGAACTAAAGACGGATGTATTCCAGAGCTTGAGGGAAGTGGGTAATGCCATTCTTTTCTGCCTTCTCATAGAGCAGGCCCTGGTGAGTTACAGGCTCATTTAAAAGAATAAAGTAAATAAACCAGCAAACAAATCAGCTATTCCTGTTTAATAATGTGGATTCAATTAGGAGTGCATAATTTAAATACATCTGCCAAAGAGGATTCAGCACAACTTGTAAGGCTGCATAGATAATAACAGAATACAATACAGATTATGGGATGGTTCCTTCCAAGCCCACCGTTGTTTTGAATCTAGGCTTGAAGAGATATTGAATAATCACCATGAGGTTTCTTTAGGTTGTGTACAATTTCATTGGTATTCAAGAACTGCATTGGAACAGGGAGACATGGGTCTCACTGGCGTGACATTTTAAAAATATAATATACATAAAGTAGATCTGTAGAGTCAGGCCCAGCAGTCCATTTAGACCCGTGGTTTCATTCTGTTTTTGCCCCCTTGCTAGTGTTAGCAGTGCAGATGGTGCATGTTGCATGACAGTTACGTTACAGTCTGCAAACAATGGTACCTGATTTTTATCAGGCCACCTTTTCATCGTTTCTTCCTGCATATCTGGTTTAGTGAGAGCAGTCTTGTGTAACCTTTCTGGTGTTTCTCATATTCCATTCATGGTGAAGGATATTTCTATCCAGAATAGTTGAAGGCACCATAGTTCTCTTGCATAATGCCTTTTCCACTGTGGTTACAGTATGTTGGTCCGTCTGGTCAGCGTAATAACAAAACATGTGCTTAGACTCTTTTCTGTCTTACTGGTCATAATAACACTATTTAATTTATTCTCAGAGTAGTGGCACATTATTAGTATATGGGGGGGGGGTAAAATCTTATTTTGCCACGAGAGTAGAATGCCACTGGCAGTAATCACAAGGAAATTGTGCCAGGAAAAAGCTATTCTGGAAAAGATGATAAATGAAAATGGTATTTATTGTGTATGCTCCAAGGATTATCTCGCCTCTCATTCTCCCTGTTTTAAACTCTTCAGTGAATGTTTTCTTTGCATATGTGAATAATGAACTCCTTTGAATTTTCTGGTGGCTGTCTAGATACATGGGAATCACTGGGATGTGTTTTTGGTTACTGAGGATTGCATTATAGTTTATTAATTTTCCCTCTTTAAGGTTATTTTTATTTCCTGCTTGTGCCTCAGTGGAGAGTATTTTGATTTTAGCTTTTTAAAAAAAATTAATTTCATTGTTCCAGAACAGCAAATATTGTGCTGTATCAAAATTCTAGAGCACTGATCCATTTACCATTCTGGTGGAAAACCCATGACAAAGACCTTCTGAATTCATGATTTCCTGCACATAACACTGTAAACCAATTTCCAGCATGGTTTTTAAAAATACTTCCTTCCCAGGGACAAACTAATTCATTAACTTACTCATCTTTTGACATAAGCAGATACTTTTAGGGGATGTAAAAGAGCACAATCAGTTCTTCTCTAAGGGTTAAATAAGAGAAGACGCTGATAGCATGATTTATCTCCCAGAGGGTTCTCAAGAGCTATATGCCTGAGCCATTAGATTTGTAAATGATGTTTGTGTTTACCTTCCAGTGACTTGTCCCAAACAAAGCAAGCTAGTTTGCAAAATACAGTGGTGAAAAAAACTTGTGCTAGGATAAGCTTATGTATTTTACCAACTAAGGGAACTACTAGATGCAGAGCTTACTATGTAGTGAAATTTAACCCACAATTACCAGATGATAAATCAGGTGTATACGTACAAGGAGGGCCTCATTGCCTCTATGGAAGGAGGAGAAACCTAAGGTACCCATAGAGCATCTTATTCTCTACATCCTAAGGGGAAGATGTGCTTGAATAAATATCCCAGCTTCATTTTATAATTCATCTTTTGGGAAATACTTCTACGGCAGCAGAAGTGAGGAACCATCTCAGATGTTCAAAAAGGTACTGCTTTTTGAAAACAGCTGAGGCCTCGTTGAGGGATGCTGGACATACTTGTAACTGTAGAAGGTACAACTGGAGATGAGTGAACTCCTCATAGCATTCCAGATGAGTCTATGCAGAGAGATACATGGACACGATGAGTCTTGCTTCTGTGCATGCAGCCTGTGGCCATCATGGTTTACTCTGTTGCTCTGTCGCCCTGTAGATTTCATGCAGAGTTTGCTGCCAACCATTACTCAAGTCTCCTTCCGCATGAATGCTTCTCGGGTCTTGCCTCTTTCTATGTCTGCAGTTTGAGTTAACTCTGGATATCCGTATGTGTTTTCAACTTGCTTCTCATTCTGTGGCTCTTCTCTTCACCTCTTCCAACTCAGTCCTTAGTGTGGTTATTTGGAAGAAAGTCCCTGTTGAGCTGAATGGAATTTTACTCTCAGAAAATGTATGCTAGTACTGAAAATCATTGAATGTTGCTTATTTCTTTCTCCTCACTGGCATTTGGAGGGCTTCTCTTTTGGCATCAAGAATGAATGTCTTACAAAAAGTGACAGTGAGTTAAACAGAAGAACAGAAGAAGAGCCATGCTGGATCAGGCCAAAGGTCCATCTGGTCCAGCTTCCTGTATCTCACAGTGACCCCCACCAAATGCCTCTGGGAGCACATTAGACTAGATATCTGTCTCCTGCTACTGCTCCCCTGCATCTGGTCCTTGAGTGCCCTGGTTTTAAGCCTAGAGATTACACATCTAAATCATGGTTTGTAACCTTTAATGGACTTTTCCTCCAGGAATCTGTCCACTCCCCTTTTGAAGGCATCCAGGCCAGATGCCATCACCACAAACTGTAGCAGGGAGTTCCACAGACTAACAACGCGCTGGGAGAAAAAATATTTTCTTTTGTCTGTTCTTACTCTCCCAGCCCCCAATTTGAGTGTATTTCCCCTCGTTCTGGTATTTTGTGAGAGGGAGAAGAGCTTCCCTCTATCCACTTTACTCATACCCTGCATTATTTTGTACATCTCAATCATATCCCCCCTCAGGCACCTTTTTCCAGACTAAAGAGCCCCAAATGTTTTAGCCTGTCCTCATAAACCATGTAATGTTTGTTTGTTCCTACAGAGTCATATTACAGTCTCATATACTATAGAGTTCTCCACAGAGACTGTGTAAAATGTAGAAATAGTTGCCATTAAATTATCATGGTGCCGTTTACATTTACAAGACTTGCTTCCCCCTAAAAAATAAAATCTTGGTAACCTTCAGGGTAGGTGAAATATGCAGGGTGCTGTTTAAGATCCCTGTCTTTTTTTTTCTTTTTATCTTGAAGGGAGCACATGTAGTCCTGATCCAGATTGAGAGCAATGCTCTTTGCTGTCCATATTTATGAGGTGCGAGTCACAAGCCAGATGAATGTTCTTAGCAGTATCCTTTCTGCTAAAGGAGGAGGGCTCAAACTAATGCTAAGAGGTCAAGACAGATTAGGGCTCATGCACAATAAGAGAAACAGAGGAAGGTGTTTTAATGGGACCCAATAATAGTCTTCATACTATGTACAAAAGAAAGGCCACAGATCAAACAATCTCCAGTGCCTATATTCAAGAAGAACTGGAAATCTTAGGTCAGGGGAATAAATACAGCTTTATAGGGATAACTGGAACTTGGGATTACTCTCATGAGTGGAACACAGCAATTGAAGGGTATAATTTGTTCCAAAAGAACAAACAGAAAGATTAAAAATATACTGTCATATTATATGTCAAAAAATATTCCTGCAGAGAGATACAGGAGGATGAGCTTGGTTGTCCTGTCAAGAGCATCTGAATTAATATAACGGGTGAAAACCCAAAGAAGCATGGTAGCTGGTGTATACTACAGACCACCTTAACAAGGAGAAGAGGAGGATGAAACCTTTGAAAAACAAATTAAAAAGGACAGTAGTGATGGGAGATTTCAGTAATTCTGATACCCGCCAAATATGATGCGTCCTGATTTATATGACTAAAAAGTCTCCTACAAGAAGTGGAGGAAGTAATTAGAAGAGTAGTTATCCTGAACTTGATTCTAACCAGTTGACATGAATTGACAAATGAAGTGGCGGTAAGGGGAATTCTGGGGGGAAATGACCATGTTAAGTTGAAATTCTTACTATTTCAAAGCAAGCAAAAGTGAAGTGTAGCCACATGTGGACGCTGGACTTTAGGAAAACCAATTTTCTTTTTAAACTTACATTAGTGAAAAGTAAAGTTCCATGGCAGGAGATTCTAACAAAAGTCCAAGATGGGTGGAAGTTTCTTATAAAGGAAATTCTAAAGGAAGAATTACAAACAATTCCAAGAAGAAAGGTGGAAGATAGTAAAAAAGATCAATGTGGCTTCACACAAAGCTCACAGAGGGCCTGAAATCAACAAAAAAGACAAGGCCACAAAGGAGGAGTACAAACAAGTAGCTAAGAATTGCAAGGATGGTGTTGTGGACAAAAAATGAAAATGAGCTGAGGTTGGCAAGATGCTAAAAGCAATAGAAAAAAACATTATTCACAAAGAGGCGTAACAAAAGACAGAGAAAAGAAATACTAGCTTAACTACTCAATAGAAATGGAGAAATGATAACAGACAAGAAAGAAAAGGCAAGAGAGACTGGGCGAATATGAAATGCAAATGGAGGGGACAGGATTGCAGCTTGAGACTGATAAACATATAGTCAAGGACTACCTCATTAACTTGAATGAGTTCATATCTCTAGGGCCTGATGAACAGCATCCAAGAACATTGAAGGAACTGGCCGAAAAACTCTCAGAACTCACAGAACTATATGTTACTTTCCTGAACTCATGGAGGATGGGTGATGTGTCAGATGTTTGGAGGGGTTAATATTGTCCCTATATTCAAAAAAGGTCAAAAAGGAGGAGGCTGCATTCTACAGACCAGTCTGCCTGAAATCATTCCTAGGGAAAATTCTGGAGCAGATTATTAAGTGGTCAGTCTGCAAGCACCTTGAGAACAATGTAATGATAACCAGAAGTCAACACAGAACAAATTCTGCCAGACTAATCTTATTTCAATTTTGATTGGGTAACTTCCCTGATAGATTGTGGCAATGTTGCAGACCTAATATATCTTAACTTCAGTACAACCTGTGACAAGTGTCCCATAGTATTTTGATTAGCAAATTAACAAGGTGTGGGCTGGATAAAACAGCTATCAGTTGGGTACAATGTCATACTCAGGGAGTGCTTATAAATACCTCCTTCTCAGAGTGGGAGGAGGTAACAAATGGGGTACCACAAAACTCAGTCCTGGGTCCAGTGCTCTTTAATATTTTTATTAATGAATTGGATGCAGGTATGGAGAGAATGTTTATCAAACCTGTGGATGACACAAAATGGTAGAATATTTACCCTATTTTTCGCTCTATAAGACATACTCCCCCCTTTCAAAAATAAGGGGAAAGGTCTGTGCATCTTATAGAGCAAATACAGTAGTCCCAGCTACATATATAGCACAGATTTTCATTCAGAGAGAAGTTACCTGCACGGAGCCTCTCCCATCCTCTGCTACAGCCAGGATTCTGCAGTTCCAATCACCCAGTTTGCAAAGAGGCTTCCTCCAGGGAGCCTCTCCCCACCCCCACCCCTTCTGCAACCAAGATTCCTCAGTCACAAATCACCTCATTCGCAAAGTCTCCTCCACGAAGCTTCTGCCCTCCCCTTTTGCAGCCAGGATTCCCCTGCCATGAAACCTTAGGCTAAACATTTTTTGTTGTTGTTTTCCTCCTCTAAAAACTGGGTGCATCTTATGGTCAGGTACATCTTATAGAGCAAAAAATACGATAATACTTGGGAAGACAGAAGCAACATCCAAATGCAGAGTTACAAAATGGGGGTTCTTGGCTCAGTAATACTACATGTGAAGAGGACCTTGGAATTATTATAGACCCAAGCTGAATATGAACCAACAGTGCAATGTGGTTGCAAAAAAAGGCAAATGCTATTTTAGGCTATATTAACTGAAGCATTGTCTCCAACTAGCTAGGCCTCATCTCATACTGTGTACAGTTCACAGTACATTTTAAGAAGGATGCTGACAAACTGGAACAAGTTCAGAGGAGGGCTAAAATGGTCAAGGGACTGGAAACCAAGCCCTGTGAGGAAAGACTGAAAGGAAGTGGCATGTTAACCTTGAGAAAAGAAGGCTGAGGGGACATATGACAACACACTTCAAATACTTGAAAAATTGCCATACAGAGCAGGGGTGTTGTCAATCATCCCAGAGTACAGGACACATATTAATAAGCTCAAGTTTATAGAAACTCAGATTTTGGTTGAATATCAGAAAAAACTTCCATGTTGTTAGATCAGTATAATAAGGGAACCACTGCAACATAATTTATATGTCAGATAAATAGTGATGCCTTGAATTACGAAATTAATCCATTCCAACAGAATTTTTATAATTTGTTTCAGAGGTCCAAAAAAAAGGCAAAAAGGGGGGAATGGACTGATTGCTTTTCAGTGCATTCATATGAGAAGCCTGCCCCCCCCCCCGTGCTGGGTTGGCAGGAAACCCCCTCTGTCAACTGGCAGCTAAGGGTGCTGAGCTGTCAAATTCACCTGGCTGTCGGCACAACCCCAAAAGCAGCTGATTTTGACAGCTCTGCAGCCTTCACTACTGGTCGAGGTGTTTCCCCACCCCCCAAACCCAGCAAAGGCGGAAAGCTCTTCCACTGCTTTGCTGGATTGGCACCCAGATGGCTCTTTCACCAGCAGCCCCCCACCCCCCGGCACTTGCTCTCTGCTGTGGTGGCAAGTGCCGGGAGGGTTTCTGCCTGCTTCCCCATTCCCTGGTTTTGCCTTGGGAGCAGGCATAAACCACAGCTCCTCCCATTTGTGGGGTTTGTGCCTGCTTGCAAGGAAAAACCAGGGCATCGGTGAGCGGGCAGGCTTTTCCCCAGCAGCTTCGTCTCCTTGCACCTTCCTCCTTTTCAGGCACCCGGAAGCTGACAGGAGCAGGGGGCAGGGAGGTGAAGCCTCTGGTGGGGGAGGCACTCTTGAGTGCTTGAAAGCAGAAGGCGCCTTCTGCTTTTGGGCACTCGGAGTATCTTTCCCCCAGAGGCTTCGCCTCCCTGCCACCACCACCACCCCCTTTCTAGGCACCTGAAAGCGGAAAGGAGGAGGGTGGCCGAGAGGCTTCACAACCAGCCAGCCACTTTTGCTCCCCACTAAAGCAGCTGCTCTTTGCCTGCTGTGGCGAGTGATGGTCGAAGGGTGGCCAGTTTGGTGGGGAGCAAAGTCAGGTGGCTGGTTGCGAAGCCTTTCCTGCGCTTTAAGGCTTTGCAACCCGCCACCCCCATTTGCTCTCTAAGAAACCTTAAGGGCACCTGGTTTGGTGGGGAGCAAAAGCAAGTAGCTGGTTGTGAAGCCTTATAGTGTAGGAAAGGCTTTGCAACCAGCCACCCAACTTTGCCCAGTCCCGCTTCACCCAGTTAACTGAAGCAAGACCAGACAGCAGGACTAAAAACACTGCCCACCCCTTGACACCGCCACACAGCTGTGGCGAGGGGGCAGCGGTTGCCCTGACCCAGCAGGGGGCTGAGTGGGCAACAGGTGACTTCACCCCTTGCCCGCTGAGCCCCCTGCTGGGTCGGGGACAGCCAGGATCAGGGACCAACCTTTCGAATTTCCCCCTCCTTGTGCCTTGCAAGGAAGGGGATGTGGGTGCGGGAAATTCCAAAGCCTGGGCTTCAATCACAAAAAGGCATTCTGCCGCTTTGCTGGCAGTGCCTCTTTGCGAAGTCCCCCTCCCCCAGGCTCCCTATCACCCACCACAGGGGCACCCTGCAGAAAGTGGGCTTGGGTGCCCCTATGGTGCTAGGTAATCGCCCCTGGCGAACTGCACCTCCGGCAAGCAGGTGTGTGGCGGGGATCTGAAGACACAGACCCCACTGCCCAACTCCTTTTGGAGGCGCGTCGACAGCCAGGTGATTTTAACAGCCGGGTGTTTGCACTCTGCTTGAGAAGGCTGCGGAGCTCTCAAAATCATCTGGCTGTCGGCGCAAGGCGGGGTCCATGCCTTCAGATCGCTGTCACCTGCATGCTTTCTGGCCATGCGCTGAAGGAGAAATTACCATGTAGCTCGGAAAAAAAATAGTAATTAAACACTTCCCCATACCCCTGGATTTCCCTTCATAATTCAATTTTTCGTAATTCAAGGCATTGCTGTATCTTGATTTGTATTCTTGCCTTGAGCAGGAGGTTGGGCTCAGGGGCCTTGTCCCCGCTTCAAACTCCATTATTCTCTGATTCTGTGATTTTAGAGGATGTTCTCCATGCCTTCCTTAGGTAACTATTATAAGTGTGCATGTATACCTTCATCTGGTGGCAAGTCATTCGTTAGGTCTGTAGTAGTAGGTTGTTTTTATTTGCTTGCTTACTTTGCTTGCTTGCTTTTGCAAGAAAGCCCATAGAATATGTCAGAGAAACAGCTCTCCTACTTTTTTAGGACAATTAGTGTTCCTAAAGAGAATTCTTATTCTGGACTTTATTCTGGGAACGTTAGAACCTCATTAAAATTATTCGTATTGTGACCAACTACAAGGAGGACATTGCCTGCATTTAAGCCTATAATTTCAGTGTGGTGTATTTGCTTGTAACCAGTCGGTTTGAGTAGACATGGCAGGCAAAGGCACTCTTGCTCTTTCACACTTTTATGACAGGTTTAAGTGTGCACTAACAAAAACGCTCTACAAAATATAAGTGAAAAGTGAAAAGTACCTACAGATGTGAGTCATATAGCACAAGAGCAGGCAAAAAAAATGCTTCCCAGCATCTTTGGGAGTCGTCTAGCTCCTGTGCGCACATGTGAACTTACAAAAATTGAAGACTTTGGGGTAAGAAATGGGGTTCAGAAAAGTCCCTGTGTGTGTTGTGGTGTGAAAGATTTTCTGTCTTATTTTGAGAGCTCCCTCAGAATCTCCGCCCTATCATTCTGCTTGTTTTTTTTCCAGTTTGACCACTAGAGGGCACATGTGGGTTTTCCAAGGGGAATGCCACACACAGTACAGTATTTGGGGGGGGGGGCACAAAATGCCGGGATTGTGGGAGTGGTTGCAGCCCCCAAGGGTCCTGGATGAGACATGCCCTAGGCCTACGGATGTTGCCCACTCCTTGTTTAGCATATCCTCATAAAGATATTGCAGTTAACATGCAGTCTTCTGCCAAATCAGTTCATGATGCCTCATTTAAGCAGTAGAAGGCCTGGGTGTCTTGTTCCAGCCAAGTCACCATCTTGGAAACTTCTACCGCTCTTAGGGCCTTTTCACACAACCCCTAAGATCCGCTGGCCCCTTAAATTCGGACCAGAGATCTTGGGGGTTCGTTGCTCTTCCTTCCTCCCCACCACTCCGCACTTCCTTGCTTCCGTCTGCGTGAGGGGAGGGAGGGGGGAAAAAGCCTTAAAAAGGGACAAAAGAATAAAGCCTTACCTCCGGTGCCGGTGGAAGTTGCTCCGACCCCCATTCACTTCCTGGTTCCTCTTAAAGGGGTGGGAGGCAAAACAACAACAACAAAAAGAAGCGAGGAGAGCCCAGCACTCTCCGCATCAAAATTTCTCACTCTCCCAGAGCAGGTACTTGAAAGGTGTGCTGGGTCGCGCTTAGGTGGGTGGGGTCGCACTTAATTTCCTCTAAACTCCGGAGCTGGTGGGGAAACATTTTTAAGTTCCGGAGCTGGGAGCCATTTGCAACGGAGCTTAGAGGTCGTGTATAAACGCCCTTAGTGAAGTTGTTTCTGGATAACAGATCAGGAGCAGAAGCAGGACGAGTCTCTGGGCCAACTAGATGTTTATGTTTGTTTGCTTGTTCTTTTTAATCAAAAGCGCCCATAAGATATGTTTGTCATTTGAACATGACCTCTCATGTGGGGGCAAGGAGTGGTCAGATTGGTCCCTCTCTATTCTTCATCACAAAAGACACAGATGTTTGCCTGAGAAGAAATTGAAATCAGGGTGGGGGTGGTTCCCAATCTTGGGTCCCCTTATATTCTTGGTCTAAAGCAGGCATGTCCAAACTTCGGCCCTCCAGATGTTTTGGACTGCAACTCCCACAGTCCTTTGCCATTGGAAATACAGGCTTGGAATTCTGGGAGTTGTGGTCCAAAACATCAGGAGGGCCAAAGTTTGGACATGCCTGGTCTAAAGCTTCCAGAAGCCTTCGCCACTGGTTGTGCTGGCCAGGATTTCTGGGAGTTGCAGTCCAAGAGCTTCTGGGGACCTAAAGTTGGGAACCCCTGGTGAAGAGGAAGGATCAAGCTCCTTCTGCCACAGCTGCAGATCAGTGCAAGCCATCATCATCTCTCCGTGCACCTCTCTCTGCTTTTTTCTTTTCTTTTCTTTTTTCTTAAAGGGAGATTTGTGTTCAGGATTTCCAACTCAATGCTAGTTTGGGCATCACTCTTTGTAGGATTTCGGACAGTTCCTGTTGGGAGTTACAGTGGAAGGCAGGGGCAAATATTCTTATGTCATTGCACAGATCCCTGTCAGAAAGGCCTGGTGGTGACTGAGGAAAGAACCCTTTTCAACTTGAGCTTCAAAGAATTTAAAGGGATCTGAGACGTGTATTGTAATGTCAGTTTAATGGTACCTAGGTTGCCCCTTGCGTTCTTTAGTGGGGAGCCATCGAAATGACGAAAGTGGATGTTCAGGTTTTAGGTAGCCCAGTTTATTCTCCGTGCTGGCCCTCAGAGATAAGCAGGTTCCTAAACCTTCCACATCTTTAGAGAAGCCATTGGAAGTTGTTTGTTAGACACCAGGAGTGATGGATTCATGGGTATGAGCCTTCTTGGGAAGAAGAGCCTAGCTAGGCAGACGTGAATGGATGGGTCTTGGAGCCAAGCTATTATGTGCGGCTTTTAATATTTGTCATATAAGTTCATAAGTGGAAACCTTGTGTGAATAGTTGCAATTACCCAGAATAGCCCTAACAGAAAAGGCTTCCATAAGTCTTCGCTTAACAGTGTCATACAAGGTAGAAAGTGTTTGTTGTAACAGTAATGAGAACTTTAGTTTCCAATTAATAATTGGAAATTATTAGTTTCCAAGGGTGCCATACCAATCAGACAGCATTAGGTTCTGTAAATAAATGGGCCAAAGAACAGCTGCAAGACTTCAGGTTCTCTTAAAGATTAAGGTTATATTTGCATATTGTTCTAGAGGCAGGTGGAACAATAGGCCCTTCCCAAGACTACAGACAGCGGAAAAAACTAGTCCCTTAGGGGTTTTTAACACCTTTTATCTTTCTTCCTCCTGCTTCAGTCCCAGGAAGAAGTGTGCGATTTGCTGCATGCTGCTCCCTTCCAAAATATTTTGCCCAGGGTCTTCATCAAAGGTAAGGTGTGACTATATGGATAGATGTCAGTCAGGGATATGAAGTACCTATAGAATTGTAGAGAGTTGCCTGTGAGCCATAAATTTTAGAGAATCTTAGGATTAGTCTGTCATTCGCTGGCCTCCATTTCCTAGTGGCCCCATAGAGGAATCCACTGGAAAGACAATTTCTCATTGTGCTGTCTGCAACAGAAAGATGGTTACTTTTAAAACAAGATTGTTTATTCCGTCTGCAGGTGTCACAGCTGTAACCATAGTCCCTTCTTCACAACGCATTACTTTGCTTCTGTTCTGTCACACAGTTCCCAGAGTTTGGGTAATTGTTGGGAGGTGACTCTGAAATGCTGGGGGGTTTTATTTTATTTTTGCTTTCTCATTTCACTGTTTGCTGCTCGCTTAACAGAAGGAGAACGCTTGGAGGTGCGCATGAAGCGTCTCGAAGCCAAATATGCCCCACTCCACCTGGTTCCCTTAATAGAGAGGCTGGGAACACCTCAGGTAAGGATGCTATTGAATCCCACTTTGTTTGGGTGACCCAGAGTTCCACCTCAAGGCATACATGCAAGTTTACGCGCACAAAGATTTCCCCTAATTCTAGTTCAACGTGCTGTCATTTTTCATATATCTCAAGTTGTCAAGCATATTAAGTGAGGCTATATGTGGTGTGTTTGCAGCAGTATCTCCTGTATGACTCACTGGTTGATTAAAGCAAAGATCAAAATGTTTTTTTTACCACTGTCCTGATCCTGTCATTAGAGTATTTAATGCTGATCTATTTTATTTTTTTACATTGGAAGGAGTTGAGCCGAGAGAATTGTTTGTATGCCACATAAACACAAATATGACAACCATGATTTAAATCCTCCTCCTTATTTATCTCATTTCAGTAAATCACACTTGCTACCCAGTACTGTTATCTGTAGCATGTTTTCTACCCTTTACTGATTCCCCTCCCCTCTTCTGTAACTTATATTGGAAGTTACTGCAGGGATTTTTTCTGCCCTCATTATTTCTGCCCTGTTCAGAATGTGCACCTTTTTTCCCTGGGTGCACATTGAATTTTTAAGAGTTTGAGCTGTCTTCCTCCTCCACACTCTCTCTTCTTATCAAGATTCAAGGGAAAATAAACCAGGATTAAATTTCAGTGACTGCAGGTTAGTTGTTATATAGGAATCAGGAACTATGGTTTAAAACCTCTGAGCCTTATTCAGGGAGTGCTGTACCCTTCCCACCAACAACATTTGGGGTCACCCATCCCCAGTGAAGAGCTTCCGGCACATGTGGGCACTCTCTATGAGATTCTGAAACCTGCCTCTCCAGTGTTCGGAATCAGGTGGAGAGACTCCACTCATACAAGGTGTTATTTTTCCTCAGGCCTTTGCTGTCTGTGTCGGGTGATTGGCATCAGGGAGGGGCAGAGCCTCAGTCATCTCCCCTCCCCACACACTTACTTAAAGCTGTTTAGATTTCTAAGATAGATTTATTATAGAAGAACAACTAGGTAATCCAGGATTTGTTGTCAGTCTCTCTGATTAGAGCTGTTTTAAGACATAGTGACAACTCACAAATTATAAGAAGTGAAACCTGGGTAATTCCTCTTCCTGTTTGTATAGTTGTATTGCTAGCTAGCATGCCCTTGGATAAGAAGATGCAACCAGTGCTGGCTGTAAGCACCACTAAGGTTGATTCAGGTTTCCTCTGCAATACATGTTTCCAACCTTGCTTTCATTTCTCTTCTCTCTGTCTATGTCACGTACAGAATACACACAGAATATAGTATTTTAGAAACATGTTTAAGACTAATAGGTGTGAACTGGCTTTGACAGTCCATCACATCTTGTGTGCAAGAGATGGTTGTTATATCATTATTTAAACATGTTTCTCTCTTCAAAGCTCAAAGGGTTTATTGTGGCATATTCACCTGTGTGCTTGTATGCATTTTTATACATGCTAGCTGTCTGTGATCCACATTCCTAAGTTTGTTTGCCTTTCTTATTATGCTGTCCTCAGGTGCATTCATAAGAGAGATTAGGCAGCATAGCACATCCTGGGCAAATCTGAGCATCTCTGCCCCTCTAGTTTCAGTAAAACATGCCAAAGACCAGCAAAAGTTTAACTTGGGGTCAGTGTGTGTCAAACATCTGCAATCAGAATCTCCCATATTTTACATTTTAAATAATTGGTTATTCCACGTATCTGCATAGTATACATGGGGACTAGCACTTAATGGAGGGGAGTTTAAATAGTTTGTAGTTACATGATCTAGATCTTGTCATGCCTTCTATAATGTATGGGTATCTTTGTGCTTCATCCAGCAGAGCTAATGCCAGCTTTGGGATGGGGAAAAATTAATACCTACCATTCCAGATGTGTTCATGTGCTTTAAAACAGGTGCTTGGGGCTGCTGATAAATTAGCAGTCGCAACATGCAGGACCTTCTGAACACAAACTCTTCTCATCACTTGTATATTGTGGGAAGGTGCCTTGTTCCACCCCATCAGTATTAGTGGATTGGACTTTTCCACTGTTGGATTGTTTTGTGTAGGTGCATGAAGTGCTTTTTGAAATTAACATGGGAGCTTTGGGGTCTTCCATCTGGCAGCTTGCCCACCTTAATCACGGTGGAGCATAAGGCACTTCTAGGATGTTCAAGCCATTCTAAGATGTTTTCTCACTTTAATATGCTTTAGTGTTTTCAGGGACTATGAGGGCATCTAAAAGTTATCCGTATTTGCAAATAGGAACTGTAAATCAAGCAGTTATGTGTTGTCTCCTCATCCTCTGTAATGGTGGATGAGGAGACAACTCATCATCTGTAATGGTCTCCACATCCTGTTATGTGCAGCTATCTTTTCATTTCATCCGGCAGAGCTAATAGCAGCTTTGTAGTAAGGCTCCGTGGGCATCTTAGTTATTCAGGGCAGGAGGGACCATCTCTACTTGAGTGTAAAGGGCAGTGAGATTACTGCACTTAGGAAGCCATTGAAGCATCCTCCTCCCAGGAGGCATTGTGGCAGGAAATGAGGCCTAGAATGCAGCCTCTGAGGTAGGCCTTGACCCAGCAGAGTAAAATATAGGTGTCTGGAAGTGTGGGTCTAGGAATTGGAACTTCCAAGAATTCTGCCAGGGAAATTATTTGAAAATGCTGTGAGTTGGAGTCCAGACTTCTTGAATGCCTCATACCTACTTCAGTTTTCTTTGACTCATGTTCGATTTCACCCTAACAGTTTAAGTAGCAGTGCCCTTGGCAGTATTTTTTACATTTCTAATTAAAAACTAAAAGCTTTTCCGCTGTCACTAACAATTTTAAGAGTTTCTCCAGTCACCCATTAAGGCTTTTTGTTTCATTTAAACACAGGAACAATCTTCCTTCATACTATCTCTGGTTTTAAACGTTCAGCTTTTGCTAGTGTGCAGTTATTTGAGTTCAGTAATGGAAATCAATTATTTGTATGGCCTACAGTTTTTCCAGGAGTGTTGTTTAAATTATGTAGTGGCACCATGATTGCTCTAGTATTCTTTTTCAATTTGGTTCTAATTTTTGAGAACAGTTTGTGGTTGATACCACAGTCGGCTCCTTGACATGCTTCTGCAGACAGAATAGATAGTGGTTCCCTATTTTCTGCTTCCAGTTATATTGAATTGACCCCCTGTATTTGTCATCTGGTGATGACCATGCATGCATCCATATTTTTGTTTACATGAAGCATACTGTATATCTGCAGTGAACAAACTGTTGTTCACAAAATTAAATGAGCCACTCCTGTATGCCCTGCTTCTACATTGTAGGTACATGTGATTATCAGTACATCTTATTTAGATGTGTGGTAGACTTTTTCTTGAACACCTTCTTGAGAGCTCTTGAGTTCTTTGTTAGCATCTGTACCTGAAGCATAGACCTAAACGATGGTTATGTTGATAGTGTTCCCATGAAATCTGATTAATCTGACTTGGTCTGACGTGACTTGACATTAAGTTACAGTCATCCCCCACTGTATTGTGGTTCATATACAGCCGTCCTAGTATATCGCGGGGCCGCAGTATATGAAGGCAAGCTGTGTGGGCCTGTTTGGGGCCTCCTGTACTTACCGAACCTTAACCCTGGTGCTGCCCCAAGCAGGCCTCCGACAGGCCCAGGAAGCCTGTCAGAGGCCTGCTCGGGGCAGCACCAGACCTCAGGTAAGCGAAGGAGGCCCCAGAGAGGCTGACCTGATCTGACCCAGCATCCACATAACACAGATTTCCCTTTATTACAGGTCAAGTCAGGTCCCTAACCCCTAAGATAAATGGAGGATTATTGTACTTGTAGCACATTGTCTTACTATGAGAATATTGTTTCTTCTGAATTGGCTGTTCCACAGTAAAGCATTTGTAATGGTTTCACCGAAGATGTCCTGTTGTATTCTGCTTTAGTTCACCCACACTAATCATCCAAACTATGTACATTCAATTTCTTACTCTACATTTTTTAGTTTCCCTTGATTTATACTGCTTACATTATCTGTTCCAGATATGCATGTAATGCAGCATAAGATTTTCCTTTTGTCTCCATGCAAATCAGCAGCTAAACATCTTTCTTGCCTTGAATTTAGTTTACTCATTATCAGCAGCATGATTTCTACTTTGCCTTTGTTCTTTCCCAGTAGCTGATTAAATGACTTTTGACCTGGATGTCTCATCTTCCAGAACTATCTCTTATTTCATTTTGTGTTGTCTCATCATCGTTGCTGCTGTCTGTGCGCGGCTAACAAGGGTTCGCTTGGGTGCCACTGCTAGCGTCCTTTGCTAGTGTCACCTTCCACAGCTATTGCTCAGTAATTCCCTTTCCAACATGTCTTTACCCCAATCTCTATTGGAACTACCAGTTCTCTTCTGCTTATGCGAATGTATTCCTGGAGAGGAAGAATCCCTCTTAGTCTTTGAGACTGTTTAAAAGTCTAGACTCGTATCAGTTTCTACCTTCTTGAAGCTTTTGCTCTCAGCTTCCTAGATATAGTTAAATCCCCTCACCATGCTAAGGTGTGTGTGGAAGAGGGCACCACTGAAGTTAGCATCTAGAAGAAAGAGTAACTATGTTGTGTGTTTTAAGAAAAAATCAGAAAAATTCTCCCAACCTAGGAAATCCAAATCCCTTTTGCATTTTCTGTTAGTTGAATATTAATTTCTTTCTTTTCCATGAAATTGTCCTTGTAAATGAATACCTTAGATGGCAACAGCAGAAGTATTTCAATACTTACTGGTTGAAATAGATTTTGGTTCTGGTGAAGGTGAGTAAGTACTAAGGCAAGCTCAGGTTTGTGAAAATATCTAGAATCTTTCAGAACCTACTGATACTACACACTGGTGGCACATGCTTTTAAGTTGAAAGTGAAGGATTGTGACAAACAAGAATATGCAAAAATTAGCAGCATCAGCTTTTTGAGAGTATCATGGCAGAAAAAAGTAAGTAGTGTGAGATCTGCTTATGGTCATAAATATAAAATAACATTTTCTACTCATTTAAGTTCCTGTTTTAATCAGAAGAAAATGAAGCAAAGAAGGACATGTGATGATCAAAGGCTTTGTTACTAAGTCAGGATTACACTGCAAGCCAAGAGTTCTCTATTCACTTTCGTATTGCAAACAGTTTTGTGCACACTTTCCTTGGCACAGGTGGTCCATGGGAAGGGAAAGGGAAGAGGTGCTGACCTCACAAACACACACATTTGTGGATAAGTTGCCCCCTTCCTAAATCAAACCAAAATCCATCCCTAGTAAATGGGGAAGCCTTGAAGGAAGTTGAATCCATATTTAGTTTCAGTGAAGTCATATAAAGTGACACAGTTCCCCAAAACACTGAAATGATTTGTTTGGTCACTAGAGGAGGCCAGTTTTTAAAAAAATAGTTTCATCTTGTCTCTCTTGTGTCTGGTTGAGGGAGCATAAGAGACACCTTACTTACCATGTTCTCCCGAGAAATTGTCCTTCATCCATTGTATGCTGCTGCAGCAGCACGGAGCACCATCACTTGAAGGAATGAGTGGTAAAACTAGGGAGAAGCAAAGTTCCGTAAACAATAAAACAATTGAGCAAGTTCACCGTGACAGTCTTCCACTCCCTTTTAAGCAGTTGATTACCTCAAGAGGTGCCTTGACAGGCTTTTCATTAGGCAATAAGGGTTATGTTAGAGTATTCTAGGAGATGCCAGGGAGATTTCCCCTGCTTTCTGAGTTGATGTTTGGGAATGATGATATGTTAATACAGTGTTTCTTGTTTTAAAAAGTTTTCAAAGAGGTTGTTAGGCAGGAATCACTAGGTGCTAACATTTTGATTTCCCTGCAAGGATTAATAGCCTACGCAAACACTGAAAATCCCACATATTTGCTAAAATCTGAAGTGGCATGACTCTTAAAACTATGTAGTCTTAACAAGGAGTCAGTAACTGCAGTATCAGTTCCACATTTGACTACTAGTGTTGTAAAGGTAAAAGGTAAAGGCTCCCCCCCCCCCGCACATGCCTGCTAATCGTGTCCGACTCTAGGGGCGGTGCTCATCTCCTATCAAATCATATGTATAATTCAGAATGAATTTCCACTGCGTTCAGTGGAATTTCCCCTCAAGTAAGTGTATAAAAGGTTTCAGCCAGAATGTCTTGGCCACACAAGAGAGACATATTCATGATAAAAGGAAAGACAGTATAGATGGATAGTAGCACTGCTGTTTTCAGGTCCATAAATAATTTGTCAAAATATACTTGTCTTAGTCCAAGGAAGAGGTTCTCTCAGGTCTATAGCATCTTCCAGTTTTCTCCTGTGAAGCATGTAAAAGAAGATCAAAGTATTTGCTCTTTCCTATGCCAAGAAACTAGAAGTGAAACACTATTACAGTACTAGACACTACTAGGCTTTCAGCTTTAGTTCAGCGCTAGGGAATAAGGGATGACTCTGCCGTGGGAGCATTCGCTCTCTGATTGTAAAGATATTGGAAGCTGGAGTGGCATCCACTGGTTCTGGTTTTGCAGCATCCTTTGCAAAGGGAGTGAGTCAGATCCTACCTTCTTTATTTTTGGTGGATTGTGGCATTGATATCAAGTTTAGGCCTGAAAGACATAGCTGTGCAATGGCTGAATTGCCTTCACCTCTCCCCCATGCTGCCGTATCTCATCCTGCCATTCTGCCTTCCATATCTGTGTTGAGCACTTGTATTCTCCTCACCTTGCTGCTTTACATCAGACAAAAGCTTACACTATATGAGTACAATTCTCCTGGCAGTCATCCTCAGTAATCCTCATTCATTTCAACATGCAAAAAGAAACATGTCCTTTCCAGCCCCTATTGATAGACATGGAGTTTTCTAGCACCAAGTGTCACAAAAGTGGGTAGATGGAAGAACCCAACATTTTAATGTTTTTCTCTTCTCAGGGTTTAGCTTTTGAGCCTGTAACTCAAAAACTGGAGAGAAATTATTCTTCCCATTAAGTTTATTTCTAGGCAGGTCTTCCATCTACCAACACTCAGTCCTGGGGGTGGGGGGTGGGGAGAGACCAAGTTTTGCTAATTAGCAGAGTTGAAAATGGTGTGATTTTAGGAATTTTCTGTTCCCAATTAGCAAAGATAAACTTTCACCTTTAACTATCTTAGTTAGGTTTTGTGAAAGTGTGGCCTTTCAGATCTTCAAGTGCAACTGCCGGAATCCCTGACCTTTGCCTATGTTTGCTAGGGGTGCTGTAGTCACACACATCCTGAGGACTGCATGCTCTCGCCTCGGTATTAGGTTGACCTAAATAACAGATACTAAATACAACTAGCAATAACAATAACCAGATAACCTCCTAACTGGACAGGCGTGCAAGAGACATTGCACTTGATTGTGCTAGTTCAACTCGAGCGGCCAATGTTGCAATAACAAAAGCACTGCTGTAGAGCTGTACTCCACAGATGGCAATGAGGTGTACAGGAAATCTTGAAGGGTTTTTTAAAAAAAAATCTTGATAGGGCAGCAGATTTAGTTTCTTTATTCCAACACGTAATTGCATTCCATAGCTATCTTTCAGGTAAAAGAGACTTGGATAAATAATGATGGGTTTGTCAATTACTTGCTTAATATGAGCAACACAACCTCTTTGTGTTCTTAGATGCCAACCTGGATGTCTTTATTTATTTATTTATGTTCATTGGGGGAAAGGGCAGCCTCGTACTGTACATATTTACAGGTGCAAAACACTAGTTTAGGGTGCAGAGATCAGCATGGAAGTTCCAGAAGGAGCTGGTGTCTTACATCATCTTTTATTATTTGGCTTCTCTTCCCCCTTCAGCAAATAGCCATTGCCCGTGAAGGAGACTTACTGACCAAGGAGAGGTTGTGCTGTGGCTTGTCCATGTTTGAAGTTATTCTGACTCGCATTCGGAGCTACCTCCAGGACCCCATCTGGCGCGGGCCTCCCCCAACCAATGGGGTCATGCATGTTGATGAATGTGTTGAGTTCCACCGACTCTGGAGCGCCATGCAGTTTGTCTATTGCATCCCTGTGGGAACAAATGAATTTACCGCTGAGTGAGTAGGCCTCCACTGTATTCTACTGAATTTTTATTTAGCATATATGTATGGTTTTTCTACTCCATCCATTAAAAGCTGCTGCCTAGCTGAGAGCTCCAGTTTGCTCATGGAATTAAGCAACCAGTAAACAAGCTAATCCATAATATAATGTTGGTTAACCATTATTTAAATAATGTCTGCCGCTTTTCCCTTTAGGCAATGTTTTGGAGACGGTTTGAACTGGGCTGGCTGCTCTGTCATAGTTCTCCTGGGGCAGCAGCGTCGCTTTGATCTTTTTGACTTCTGTTATCACTTACTGAAGGTGCAGAGGCAAGATGGGAAGGATGAAATCATAAAGAATGTGGTAAGTCCATGGGAGGCCTGCCTGGCCCTCTTAGCCGAGTGTGGTCCACTTTGACTGACACTGGCTTTCTCTGCACTTGGACCAAGAACTTTTACGTTGACATTACCCAATAATTCAAAATGAAACATTAAAAAAACCTGCCAGTTGTTCACCTAGCTCAGGTTGTATGTGCCAAGCTGAGCAGGTTCTGGGGGCCCATGGATTTTTTTTCTGCATCATTTGTTTGTTTGCTTGTTTGTTTAATAGATTTTTATACAGCCCCTTATTGCAAGGCACTATTCTGGATGATTAACAATCAATAACATCAAACAGAAATAAGAATAGATCCACTCAAAGATCACACGACTGCAGCAGCCGCTTTCCCTTGAACTCAAATATGAAGGATTCCCCCCCCCCCAACTTGGAAGAAATACCTACTTAAATCCTCCACCTGTATTTTCTACTAGAACAGTGGGAGGTAACCCTTGGTCTATGGCTGTATCACTGTACCTGGGGGCTTTCGGTGATTCTCATTTTTGTTTGTGAATATATATATTTTTAAGAATTAAAAAACAAAAGTGGGTGTTATCACATGCTCAGAGCCTGCAAAACTAAGCTGTGGGCCTCCTAATCCCCACCCCTATTGTGCACTGTATAAATTATTATACAGCAAGAAGTCAGCCATGTAAGCAGAAGGTAACACAAGCATTTCTCACTATGCACAGCTAGGGCCGGTCTACGTGCGTTGCTTTGGGGTGGGCTCGTGTGAGCTAGATACGGTAACCTGGGATCAGGTAGAAGAGTGATATGCCCTTTGGAGCAATCTTCGCATCCAAACAGCACATCAGATCTCGTTAACCTAATTTGGTGTGGCTCTTTCCAGTGAGAGTTTCTGGTATCATGAAGTGGCTTAATAAAGAGAGCCAATTCAGGATACTGGCAAATTAAATACTTCCTATGCTCCTCAGTGTAGAGACAGAGGAAGAGTGAAAAAATAGACTCGGTTAGGGGATTAAAAATTGCACTTATACATTTTTTTAAAGTATAATTTAAATCTTTTGTTTCCCTTGTCTTAAAAGGCTGGTTAAGAAACCACCCACAGCCAAATCAGCCACCATGGACTTGCCTCTAAGTAGTTTCTCAACTTCCCCTTTCAGACAAGGCAAATAAAAGATTTTTATTTTATTTTTTAATGAGTGAAACAGCATGGTTTCAAAATTCTAATAGTCTTTTTTACCTTTTTTATCTTTTACCTGTCAAAAACAATTTAGCAACCATATTGTAACATAATATAGTACATTATTTCCATATAAATTATACTAGTACAATTTATAACAACTCACTATGTAGCCCATTTTCCATCTTGCTTAATCTATCACTAGCTTCAATATCTGAGTTTAACAGTGGGTACCATATTTGCATAAAAAGGTCTTGTTTAATTTCCCCTCTATACACTCTGACCCGATAACTCAATTTTTCCATTAATACCACAGCCCATACTTTATTCCTGTATTTTTCCATATTTAGGTTTTGTGCAGATTTCCAACATTGGGCTATTTCACTCCTTGCTGCCCCTATGAGGGTTGCCACCAATTCTTTATTTAATAGATTTTCATTATCTCCAGTAAAATGTGAAAACAATAACATTTCATATGGGATTATTTTTTGTTTTGTTAATTTTTTTTCCAACCAACCGATCACTTCAAACCAGAATTTTTGGATTCTGGGGCAGGTTAGCCACATATGTTCTAATGTTCCTTTGTGTCCACATTTTCTCCAACATAATTCTGATATTATTCTATTAATTCTATGTAATTTGTTAGGACATAAATGCCATCTATGTACTACTTTTAACACTGTCTCCATAGATTTTGCAGATATTGATTTATATGGTTGGGTAGCCCATTCTAATAGTCAAAATATATTTTTCACTCCCTCTGCCTGCTCATGGAGGAACAGAGGAAGTGTTGAATTTGCCAATATTCTGAAGTAGATCTCGTATTAAACCACTTCACAGCACCAGAAATTCTCACGAGAAGTAGCCATGATAGCCATAAGGCTCAGTTTGGGGTAATTTCCAGCTATCACACCCTCTCAAAACAAAGGGAACTGGAGCAATTCTACCTGCACCAAAAAAAGTAGAAGCCCCATCCAAGGGCCCGAAAGATGTGGGTAGAACTGACCTGGGGAAAAGCTGATTCACTCTGGCAAAGGCATTATCTGATCTCTGTCTTTAGGAGTGAATTATATGGTCTGCTGTAATGGCCTACAAAATGCTCCTGCAGTCGGCCATTTAGACGGTTACTTCACATCCGTTCTCGTTCATGGAGGAAGTTTGTTGCGTGTTGACATCGGTCACGGTCATGTGGCCTTCTCCCACTTCTGTCCCTGTTCCCGTGTACCCATGGGCATGATTGATAATACTGGGGTGACTGTTAACGCACATCCTTCTTCCGTGATGAGATGTGAAATTCTGTGCCTTCGTTCTCTTTTTTTTCGGTCCGACCTTCCTTTCGATGTTTCGATTCTCCGATGCCTTGCCTTCAATGTGTTGTGGAGCAAACTTCGAGGCATTTGTCTTTTAAAATCTCAGCACTGCATTGCTAACTCCATAGGGAATTTCCTGGTGAATGTCACTTCGCACTCCTGCCACTAGACGGCACTCGTTCCGTGACGAGGCTTACTTCACGGGCTGTCGTCTCAGAACGAGAAGCGAGACGAGCAGGTTCCCGAGGCCAGGGAGGGGAATCGCTCATCCCGCTTAAATCGCAGTTCAGGGGGCTTAAATCGCAGTTCAGGGGGACAAATTCCCATCATCATGCAATGGACGTGCGGTAAGATTACTTCATACGGGTACCAAGTGGGATGAAAGGGACGTGAAGTAACGGCCTTAGCTTCACCAGCTGTCTTTCTAGCAATTGAGAGTAGTAAGCTCGATGTAGAAATGGAGGTCACTTACTTCATCTTCCTTTGCTTATCTTTTCACTTTCAGCCACTTAAGAAAATGGCTGACAGGATAAGGAAGTACCAGATTCTGAACAATGAGATTTTTGCCATCCTGAACAAGTATATGAAGTCGGTGGAAACAGACAGCTCCACAGTAGAGCATGTGCGTTGCTTCCAGCCTCCCATCCACCAGTCCCTGGCCACCACCTGCTAAGTGGTCAGTGGTGAAAAGGCAATGTGAGTTACATGTGCTTCTCCATCTCAAGAAAAGGAGACTGGACTTCAGTGAAAGTTTGGAAGGAAAAAGCTGAGGATGCAGATCTGGCAACAGTGCAGACTTCGGTGGACCCAGTAGATAAACATGCATTTTCCCTCTCAAAGACCCAGTTTGAATGCATGTCCTTCTTTATCTTTCTGGTTGGTTTTATGCATGGCTTGAAAATGTGGTGAGAAGGAGCAGAATGTGGTTGTTTTTCTCCTGTAGTTTCTTCCACTTTCATGATGGTCCCAAATCACCCAGTCAAGTGCAAAACTCTATGGTCTTTAAAAATCATCAGTTAAACCAGGCAGCATTTCAAAGTCAAAGTGGCCTGTGATCCAGGCAGGAGGGGGTACCTCACCCTCAAATGATAGGGAGAGAAGCTCCCTGTGCAGACCATGAGCTGCCTGTGTTCTAGTCTTCCATTCAGTACATAAGGAGATAGAACAACAGTCCTGCTTGATGTAAAGTATTAAGTTCATGATATGAGTATTTGAGCACTCAAATGATATGTTTTTCATATTATAGGCATAACGGAGGTGACTGGTGCAGTCAAGCAAAGAAACGCATATCCCTTTAGAAAATAATTGTGCATCTAGGGTTAGAAGATTATTGCCATTGACCTTTTCCTTTCTAGCCTTCTGGAATTATTTAATCTTGCCAGGTCAAATTCTTGATGACTAGGGAGCTTGTTAAGCAGTGACGCTTTGGCAAATCTGAGTTTTCTCAGCTTTTGTGTCAACTATCACTGTTACAGTCGCACAAAATCAAATATATGTTTAATGCCTTTACTTAGGCCAGTTGTTTCTAGAAAGTAATTTCATGAGCTAATTAATTTTACTTGTGTGCTAATGTATCAGGTTTCTCGGGGAAGAGGCAGAGATTGCCATGGTCCTGATTCATGATGGGAGTCATACAGTCTAGACACAATACATTATTTTAGAAATAAGAACAATATTGTGTTTAGCTCAGCTTCCTTTTCCTTCTTTAGAAAACATTCAGTAGACTAAGGTGACCCAACAGTACATTTCTAGCAATAAATGTGGGAATAAATTGGACATTGGGGTTTAGCACAAGTTTATTAGCCCAGTTACCCAAGCAAAGTCCTATATAAAAGGAAATTGGATGACTTTAAGTTAATAATTTATCTCTGAGTCTCTTAGGCCACTAAAAGTTAAGGTGCATAGCTAAAGCTAATCAAGCAAGTGATCACCATGCCTTCCTAGGAAACAATCCTTTATCAGTCAATGAGCATTTTTTAATCCTGATTTGTTATACAAGTTTCCAAAATTAGCATTAAGGAACTACTGAAATCTCTATTAGTTTTCCTTATTAAAGTCAAAGGGCAAAATGCATGAAGCAACATAAAATAAATGAGAACGCTACTAGAGCTTATCCGTGTTCTGGTAAAAAAAAAGTCCTGGTTTTTAAAAAAAATCCCCAATACTGCATAAATGTAATTTGTGCTTGAGTTCTGTGGGTAGCCCTCCCCTAATTTTTACTTGTTAAAAATGAATACTTGGTCTCATTCAGTTCCAATGCATTTGACTAGACCCGCCAAACTTTAACGTTCTCTTTTGGCTGAGATAGTTTCCATCCCCATTAGATCTGAGGTGTATTAATATGGGCGTTTCTTCTTTTATCTCACCATCATTGATTTCAGGTCCATCATCATACAGTAGTAACAGGCATTAGACGTCCAGGGACTATGGCCTCTTTTCCCCCCACTCGAGAGATTATATGAATTAGAAACATCTGAATGTTCTGATTCTGTTCCAGGAAGAACACTATGTCTCAAGGAACAGGAGCTGTATAAAACTATGAACGTGTGTTATATTTCCTTTTGACGAATGAGATGAGTCTTTTTAAGACTCTTTCTCCAGTGACTACTGAAAATGTCCTGCACTGAACCCAGTGAGTGTATTCGCTGACAAAAACTGTTCAAATTGCAAGATATGTGTACACTGTAGCATATAAATAACGTATGAATAGGAAATAAATCATCTCAAAGCATAACTCATGTCAGAGGCAATGAGCAAGAGGCTTCTGGGTATAAATTGCTTTTTTCATTCTAAATGTGTACGGAAGCAGTTCAAGGGGTTCAGAATTTTTGTGGGGTACAGGTGTTCTTTTGGCCACAGCTCAGGCATGCAAAATGAAACTAAACATATTCCAGACTTGTTGATGGTGGTGGTAGAGCAGTCCAGGTCACATTCAAAAGACCCATATTATGGGCACTATCCTTGGTGTCCCATGCTAGAGTGTTCCTTCCCTTCAGACATAAGACACAAAGGATCCACACAGCATCTTGGATCATTCTAGTTGTTCCCAAGGTAAATGATTGCCCTACTCTCTTTTTTGATTAGAGATACCCCTTTCCATCCTTTCATTACTTCTTTTCACAGCTGTCAGTCCTCAAGCTTACAAAATTGCTTCACTGGCAGGAATTATGGGTTTTTATTTTTGCAGTGCACATATTATTCGGGAGAATATTCCCCAGAGGGGTGGCTTTCTGTTTTCCTGGTTTGTCACATAGTGATACATCAACAGATCAGTTTAGCTGTTGTGAGAAAATGCCAAAAGAGGATAGAGTTCCTTTGCTGTACTTTTTACTGCCACGCCCTACTGCATAGGTCACGCAGGCTTGTCCCCCTGGGAAACACCACCCACATTGCTCTTTGGGGAACTACGTAGACGTCCAGATGGAATAAACCAGAGATCACCCAGTTCCTCCAGAATAACAGCAGCGATGGCACTGCTCCAAAAAGGGCTGTGCAAAAAGGGCTGAGATGGATCACTGTTGCCTGTAACTTCTGTGGTCACTACAAAACAGGTTGATCCGGGAGCGATCCAAAAAGTGATCTGTATGCTTGTCTGATTGCATTCTAAGCGTCTGAATTCATTTAATTCAGTGGTTCTCAATGTTGGGTCAAAAGAGTCCCAGTAGCCTTTGTGATGCTCCCCTTAGTTACACCCACTGGGTTTCCACTCACTGCCACCACCAGATTAACTGGACACTTCTATGTATTTGAGAGAGAGAGTCACACCAGGATATATAGTTTTAAGACACAACATGAAACATTTATTAGTTTACAATTAGATGATCAGTATTATGATAGCTTTAGCCGATGTTATTGTATTGCAAACATGAATTCTTATAATAATGTGTTTCCTTTATAAACCAGACCCTTTTCAGTGGCAGGATCTCCCACCTGACCAACTGACAATCTAACTGACTCTCAGCTCTCTTAACTGAACTCCTCTCAGCTCTAACACAAACTGAACTCCCCATCACCCATTAGGTTCCAATATATAACGTTCTTAACCACTCCCACCAGCTTAGTGATTGGCTATTCAAAACACACTCATGAATATTTATCCTTGTTTTACCCTTTTTGCCACAGCCTTCACTACTAGCTGTGCTGGCCAGGATTTCTGAGAGTTATAGTCCAAAAACACCTGGGTTCCCCAAGGTTTGGAACCACTGATCAAATGAGATGAATTCCTCAGCTCTTCATTTCTTACTTTTACAATGTGTAAAGTGGAGCCTATATTTTTAACACTTCTGGTAATTAGTTACCAGTATACGATACTACAGCTGTAAGTTCTGAGCTCAGTAGGAGAAAAATTGAATGCCATTCTGGGGAAAGTGCAGTGGGATTGCTGTGTTTGATTTTATAATCTTTCTTTGAAAGAGAGATCAAATCAATGACTGGTATTCCTACAGTCATTTTCAGTTCTATGGAATTAATTTAATGAGGTGTGGTTACACATCATGCCATGACACTGTTACCATACATTGATTTTCAGATATGATCTGGTGAGGGCAGTATATGTAGGAAATCCTAAATTCTATCTGTACGGAAGCGACCTCTGCAGAACAATGTATTTCTGTGGGGGAAACACTCAGGTTAAGTTTAATATATTTCCTGGGGTTCTGAACAATGTCTGTCCAGCTTCACTCCCTCTGCCAAGAAAGATGGGCTCTGAGATGCCTGTCCTGTGGCTTCCTTGCCTTGCCTTGTCATGTTCTCCATATAATGCCCTTGATAGGATAGTACTGGCTCTGCTCTGCTGTGGACTGCATGCTTAGCTTATAACAGAGTGGGCATATGGGACCAGGAATTTCCCCATGCCAAAAAAAAAAAAAATGCACCACCTCAGTCATTGCCAAATGAGTCTGAGGAGACCACATCACATATGTCAGAAGAAGTAAATTCACATAAAGATGCCCTCATATTTCCAGTGTCCTGCCCAGCCACAGACTATTTGCATAATCTGAGTCTACTCTTCCAGCTGGTCTTCTTTTCAAGCCAAAAATTCTTCTCTCTGCATTGTACGTGCATTAATCCTTGTATCAGTGCCTGTGCAGAGAAACCAGTATACCGTATATACTCGAGTATAAGTCGACCCGAGTATAAGCCGGGCCCCCTAATTTAAACCCAAAAAACTGGGAAAATTTATTGACTCAAGTATAAGCCTACTGGTGGGAAATGCAGCAGGACCTGGCAACTCCTCCTTTGTGAGCTGTGTGTGTGTGTGATGTTTAAAATGACTTTTAGCCACTGAGGCAAGTGCTTGAGTTGGTGGCTAAAAGTCATTTTAAACATCGGGGGTCAGGAGAAGTTTTGCACAATGTTTAAAATGACTTTTAGCCACCGACCCAAACTTGCCTCAGTGGCTAAAAGTATTGACCCGAATATAAGCCGAGGACCCCTTTTTTCAGCCCAAAATTAGGGCTGAAAAACTAGGCTTATATTCCAGTATATACAGTAATTGCCTTCCCTCAGAGAATGCCCAGAACAGGGACTCATACAGAGACATGGCTTGAACTCCAGTAAAAATTGATAGTTCTTGCTCTTACATGCTCGAAAAGCATCTCTGCTTGGCGGGGGGGAGTAAGTAAGACGTCCAACTCCCATCAAAATTCAGGAAGTACATGTTCCTATCAGAAATCTGATATGAATACATGGGTCGTAAATGTATATTTCCCCCATGCACACGGGAAACCGTTTTAGGAGTGGAGACTACAAGTTTGAAAAAGAGGACAAAAAGAAGGGGATAATCACCTCACCCACCATGCTGCTTTTGTAGGTTGACTTCCAGCTTCCGAGGCTGCTCTTTAGTAAAAAGAAGCAAATGGACACAAGAGTGCAGGGCCTGAGAAGCACATTTAGTTTGGGGCCTTAGTATTCCATCCAAAAGATCTTTGTGACACCTTTCAGTGGAGTAGTGGGGTTAAGGATAAATTAGGTTTGAGAAAATGATGTAAGATTTCTCCACCAAGGTAGCAAAAGAACTGGCTTATCTACAGCCCACTGTTAGCTCAGTATCGATGACCTGACATAGAGATGAACAAACTCGTTGCACTTCTGCCATGTTCCCTTTCTCCACATTGACTGTGAAAAGCATCAGTGGTCATAATAACCTGCTTTCTCCTCTATATTATTCTGGTTTTAATTAATGCTTGTTTATTTATGAAGATGAGCAGAGTATTGGTTTTTTTTTTAAAAGGAAAAACTTTGACAAAAATTTTGCAGAATTCTTCTAAATGTAACATATTTGTATGAAAAACAATGTCCGGGGCTCTTTTGTACAATGAATTTACATTTATTTATGGTGTGGTCTATTTACAGTAGTGATCAACTATGGTGTTTGAATCTCTGAATCATATATGCCATGCAGCTGAAAATGATATCTATTGTTTTGTATGTTTTGTTATTTCATCACTTATCTACAGAAGTTTTCCATTTCCACTCAAAATGCTTCTGTAATGATATGACACCTTTTGTGTGGTGACATGACGACCTGTATTGCAATCTGCAAACTCGTGTGCGGCAAAATTGGGATGACTCCCGTTAAGACGGAAAAAATAAAAATTAAATGGTGTGAACAAAAGAGTGAAGCAGTGGGTACAGCAGGTGGGCTTGTTTATGGCCTGGGGCAATAGCCAAATCAAGCCATGATTTGAAACTACAGTATTCAGTTTTCAGTGGAGCTGCAGTTGCACTGGCGTGTTCCAGTCTTGCAGGTTGCTGTGTTTTTTTTCCTAACCAGTTGTCACAGTGCCTCCAATGCCATGCTCTTGTCACTACCAGTAATTCAGTAAATATGGGGTGTTGGATTCAGAATGGGGGCTGGGACACAGTTACAGCAGCACAGACTGACAAAGCTGTTTGGATGAGCAGTGAAATATTTCCATCTCTCAAGAAAAGAAGTCCAGTTGCCATGACTGAACTTCCAGATAACTTCACCTGGATGACTGAGAATTTTCACAGACACATTGTTTACATATAATAATACCAAACATTAAGGTGGGTTTAGGAATGTGACGTGGGCTCGTGGGCTGTCTGTGTGCTCCATCCACAGCTCCTAAATTGTGCTCAAAAGCAGCCCATCGCACCAATTTGCCTGTGAAATTACAAAGTCATAGATGATAGTTGCTGCATCCATGTTCTCCAGAGAGCAACACACCTACATATCAAGTTGATATTACTGCGAGGTCTCTTCTCACAAATAGAGTTGGGTGTGGAAGTCCTGGAAGGGAAATCCTACTTAGAAGAGGTGCACACCTGGTTATGAACATATACAACAAGTAGCCTTGATTGTCATATGGATTTACAAAAAATCTACATACAGTGCTACTATCTCCAGTTGCTCTGTCAGCATCCACAACCATTCTTTATAATGCTTTATGTAGACACTCCTTAAGGCAACCTTACGCATTGAGAGTGGCAGAGTTTTTAATTAAATGATATCTTCAAACTGTGGTTTTAAAACAACCCATTTAATAGGTATTAAGTGACCTAGTGTGACCACCAGCATTAATACGTATACACTTCCTTTATTAACAGATTTCAACAGAATCTAGCTTGGATGTGGTAAGGGTATCGGAGTCATATGAAGAATATGTCCTAATAAGTAGTAGAGAGAAGAACAATGACTAAGCTAAAAATAAACCAATTACATGCTTCCTTAGTTACCTTATGCATTGGGTAATCCATGAAATTTCCCCTCCATTTTCCTTCCCACCCACCCTTTCTCTCTCCTTTTCTCAAAGAGAGAGAATATGTAAAGATGGGAAGGCAAGAGTATGTCATATCTTTATTCTTATAAGGCAACTGACACAGCAGGCCTAATAGGACTTCCTGGGCACAGTACATAAGATATTTAAGGAGTGGCTTTACCAGTTCAGCAACCCCATTAAGTTTCCTAGGTCAGCAGGTATTAGAACCCAGGCCTCCTGAGTCTTAGCCCGTCACTCTCTCCATGACTACGTGGCATTGGGTATCCAACACCTTTATTAGATCACAAGCAAGCAGTAGCTTTCAATTTTGTATTGTCTCCATCAAGGTGTTGTGTTGTGGATGGTGCACACACACACACACACACACACACACAAAAACCATGGAAGGTCCAAAAATCATGGCAGATGGCTCTCTACCCAGCTTTTTAAATAAAAGTCGCTTCCACAAAGCAGGCTGCAAATACTACTCAGGAGTGTAGGCTCCAATTTTTTCTCCTGGTGGCCAATGATTGGATTGTGCCTCTCAATTTGCCAAAGGAATGTACAGTATTTAGAAATATGGAAAAGGGTGACCAGAAGGTGTGGGTTACAGGTCACATGCTTTCAGTATTACGTGTATGGTGACTCTTGGTTTCTAGGTCTGAGATGATTCACAAAAACAAGGGGATGTAGCAAAAGAAAACTGTAGAACCAACTTGATTGTGGTGTCCTATTAATGGGCTGGGCTATTGTGTCTTTAAAAAAAATTAAATCATTATTTAATACTGTTGAATGACTCAAGTCGGTCCAGGATGATTCAACCCTGTTAAATAAGTAATAAAACGAGAAAGGAAACAAATACAGCAAGATGTAATGATAAAAACGTCTCAGACTGCCTACCTAATATATATTTCAGCGATGATTCTTTACTGCTAATACTGTATGACTGTCACCTCGAAGGCTTTCATTACGTATCCTGTACAGCCAAATAACAGAAAGCATTCTTTAGACTCAAACTTATGTGAACCTTTCTGATTCTTGTCATTGCCCCACTCTTGCAGCATCCTGTTTCCAAACTAGTATTTCAAGTGTGGTCACATCGCTTAGAGACCAGTGCTCTGTAAAAATGTTTCACTAAGAAGAACAAGGTGAGTGAAGGTGGAGGGGTGGGTGAAACCAAATCCTGAAAGGGACCTTGGTGTCCTGGTGGAGAGCTCAATGAAGGTGTCAACCCAGTGTGCTGCAGCAGTTTAAAAAAACAAACTCAATGCTAGGGATCATTAGGAAGGGTATAGAAAATAAGTCAGCAAGTGTCATTTTGCCTCTATAAATCCATGGTGAGGCCCCATGTGGAGTACTGTGGGCAGTTCTGGTCACCACACCTCCAGAAGAATATTATGGACATGGAAAAAGTGCAGATGAAAGCAACCAGAATGATTAGGGGACTGGAACACCTTCCTTACCATCTGAGGATGCAACAGCTAGGCCTCTTCACTCTTGAATGATGGTGCCTAAGAGGTGTCCTGATTGAAGTTTATAAAATCATACACAGTGTGGACAAATAGATAAGGAACAACTGTTTTTCCTATTGCACAACACTTGAACGAGGGGCTACTCCATGAAACGTTTGGGCGCTAGATCACAAAGAAATAAGAGAAAGTACTTTTTCACCCAGAGGATCACTGGTCTATGGAACTCCCTGCCAGAAGAAGTGGTGACAGCTGTCAGCCTTAAGAAAGGATTGGACAAGTTCATGGAGAACAAGGGTATCAATGGCTATCATTATGGATGCCCAAGGACAACCTCTGGGTTGGAGAGATAAGCAGGATATCTCTCAAAGCCATTTGCAGGGAATCATAAGCAGGTGAAGACATCTGCTTGGGAATACCCTGAAGCAAATGGTGAGTGGCTGTGTGAGACAGAATGTTGGACTGGATGAGCTGTGGCCTGTTCCAGCAAGGCTGTTCTTATGTTCTTATTTGACAAACAGCCCTATTTCCCCTGGCTATAACTGTGTTTTGTATACAAACACCCTATTAAACTATGACTAAGAAATTTAAATTTCATTTAAATTGGTTTCACTCACAAATTGCCTACCACATGAATGGTGGTTGTTGACCCAGGCAAATAAAGAAGACAAATAAACTTTCTCTTCTTTCTTTCTTTCTTTCTTTCTTTCTTCCTCCCTCCCTCCCTCCCTCCCTCCCTCCCTCCCTCCCTCCCTTCCTTCCTTCCTTTCTTCCTTCCTTTCTTTCTTGTTGGACATATAAACAATAAATATGAATTAGAGTACAATGGACCCTTGTATAACATAAAATTTGTACAACATAAAAATTCCAGAGATAGGGGAAATTTGCTTAACATAATCACCTATGGGGCGAATCTGTACAACATAAAAATGGGATGACTCTGTTTTCAATGCATTCCTATGGGAAATTTGTACAAAGGAAAATTTGCTTAACATAATTTCATTTGGAATGAATAAATTCCTTTATACAAGGTACCACTGTATTTGTTTCCGCTACTAGAAAAGCATAGGAAGAATTCTGGTTTGGTGAAAGACTTTTAGGTCTTAGGTTAAAAACCATCAGCTTATTGGCCAGTTTCATGTATCCAGTATTTCCAATTATTATTTGGGTATATCAGACTATTTCTAATGGGCATTACATGAGCATACATCACTCAACGCTCAATGATAATCTAGGCTGGGATAATCCAAAATCTATCTGAAACAATGTGAATTACAACTGAAGTATGCCTTGATATTGAATTTATTACCTGCATTTAAATTCCTATGTTTTCATTGGAATTTACTTCCAAAATACATCAGAGTCTCATGTTGCAAGCAGACCTAAATACTGTACAGTATTTATTAAGACTCAGCTGAATTGTTCCATATTTCACTGTACATATTCAGTATTGGTCTGTAAAACCTATTGGGAGCTTCATTCCAAATCAATTTACCAGTACCTTCACCTACTTCATCCTATTGTGTGAATCCCCTAGTCTCAATTTGGGGGGGGGGGGGTTTGCCTTAGAGAAGGGGAGGCAGAAACATTTGAGTCTTTAGGTTTTTGCATGTTTTGCTAAACTAGAAGAATGTAAAAACAGCTGTGCTGTATCAAACCAAAGTCCAGTATTTGGAACACATAGTGGACCAGCCAGGCATCTAATTTCTTTAAAATCTTATGCAAAGTATTTTTAACCTGCATTTCTCCTTAAAAAGGAGCCAAGGTAGAGTAAAGACAGTATTTACAATTGGTAATAAGTATGCAATACTAAAATAATCAATGAACATGAGTATACAATACTAAAAGAATCAATGAATAACAACAGCAGCAGCAACAACAAACAATAAAACATGTTCAATGGTGTAAGGTACAACAACCTAAAACAAAAAACTTCAGGCAGCCATTCACTCAGGGAAGCTTGCCTGAAGAGAAGGGTCTTTGCCTACTTGCATATGGACAGTAAAGCTGGGGCCTGTCTATACCTTCATGTGGGAGGGAGTTCCAGAGTGTGGGAACAGCAACAGAGAAGGCCCTCTCCTGTGTCTCTACCAAGCACACCCGTGAGGGTGATGGGACCCTCACAGTCCTGTACTGATGATATTCATTCTCAAACAAGCTCATAAAGGGAGATGTGGTCCTTGAGAAAATGTAGGCAAAGCTGTTTAGGGCTTTATAGGTTAGAACCAGCATTTTAAATTGTGCCTAGAAACTGATTGGGAGTCAGTGGAACTGCCCTAAGTGTGTGTGTGTGTGTGTGTGTGTGCGTGCGTGCGTGCGTGCGTGCGTGCGTGCATGTGTTTGTGTAATCCCACTGTTTCCTGACACTTTCTATTGGCATCCTCATGTAGTGTGTGTTACAGTAATCCAGTTGGTGTGTAACTAAGGCATGTGTCACTGTGGCTAAATCTGATCTTTCCAGGAATGGGTGCAGCTGATGCACTAGTTTTAACTGTGCTTTTCTGGCAACCGCTCGGCATCAAGGCTAAGAAGTGAATCCAAGAGTACCCTGCAGGCTGAGCACCTGAATTTTCAGAGGGCGTTCCACCCCCATCCAGTACAGGCTGCATCTCTGTTCCTTGATCTCCTTTTCAGTGGACCAAGAGCACCTCTGGGTTTTCTGGATAAAGTTACAGTTTATTTATTCTCATCTAGTCCGTAACTGACACTAGATACTGATCTAGACCTGAAACAGTTTCATCAGATTTAGATGGCAAGGAGATATAGAGTTGAATGTCATCCACATAATGGTAACACTGGACCCCGACATTCCAGAAATCTCTCCCAGTGGTTTCATGAAGATGTTAAATAAAAGAAGGAACAAAACAGAACCCTGAGAAACTCCCCAGGCCCCCTACAGGAAGTACCGGGGCCACTATAAAACAATATCTCCAAGCCTCATCACGGAGAGACGGGCCAGGTGGGTACCATGCTTGATAGTATCAAATGCTATCAAACCCAGAGTAAACAAACAATTCTGGCAGAGTATAGCAGAGTATAGCTTACATAGCAGTAACATGTAGATAAAGTGTAGTTAATTTGTTATAAGTATTAGCAGAACTCAGAAACTGAGAGACAAAGAAACATGGATTAGAGTAAAACTCTTATATTCCATATATACAGCAAATATACAACAGCATAACACCAAGCAATATATACAATACAATCAACAGAGTGTGGGGTACTGTTTCTCACCATAAACAGTCCCATTTAACATTATACAAGCCAGTGCTTATATACACATTTAGATCCCATCAGACATGACTATCAACCAATCACATTCTGATGCACCATGATGTTATTAACTATTCCACCTGTGCTAAATCACTTAACCTGCTGGTGATTTCTAATTCCTTGCACTTGTGGCTAACATCATGAGACTGCAATTTCTGACTGCCTCCATTTTACAATTCTCTTTTCTTTCTGTTAAATATACAATACATATTGTAAGCTACGTCTTCAGGGTTCTACGCCGCGGTTTCGAGGAATCGAGAGATCAAAGACACGCCAAGGTTCCGGAAGAACGGAGAAAGGCTTTATTAAAGCGTTGCAACAGGCACCCAGCCGAGTCAGCTCGAAAAGTCTGGGGCCACGAACAAAGAAACTCTAAACTTTTTATAAGAATTTTACTCGCTCACAGCCCCTCCCTTATCTAAACTGATAAGGATGCAGCTGTGAGTTATAAATCAGACGTAAAACAACAGAAGAATACAGCAGATACAAAGTTTATACAAGGTAACAAATCAATTTGAAGGGAAATTGAAGGGGGAAGACATTCATCATGCGCTCTGGCACCACCTTGCTTGCACTTCCCGGGACTCCGCGCCTCTCCGAGACAGGAGTTATTTTGACAGCTAGCGATCGATAGTTTTTTTAGGGGCATCTGGCTTATCTCCGCCAGGAATACCTCAGCTAATTGTTTTCTCACGAGGCTAAGTGTTTATACAGGCATCAATTTACAACATAACTTTGCAGGAAACAAATTCCAGGGTGAAATGCAGGCTTGAATAACACACTCGGGAGGGAATGGAGAGGGGAAACAGCAGAGAGAGAGCATAAGCGCTGCCATTTTAATTACATAAAAGGCAGTTATAAGCTTTATTAAATTATCATTTCCATCATTATATTTTGTCAACTTTACATATTGTGACAAAGGCAACTGTGGGAAATCCACAGGCATTACTCATGCATGAGGGTGCAGTGGTTAAACTAATGTCCTGCAGCTAAAACTGCTCATGACCTAGGGTTCAATCCCAGGCAGCCCTGACATCAAAGTAGGAATGAAGCCGGCATTCAAAATGAGCAGAGCAGACCCCAGACAACATCTGGGATTCCATGGTGAGTGTTGGGTCCAGCTGGACACCCAGGCTGGGGCACCACATCCTTCACGGGAACAGTCACACACCCAAATGAGATTGCTTTTGTTTGTTATATTTTTATTCCACCCACTCTGGTCAGTTTGCAACAATATCACATCAGTACAAGAGATCTAGAGAAATCTGGCATCTATACTGTGATGTAGCATGTGTGTGCATGTGGGGGATGGATGCAGTGCCTTCTTACTGGATGGCATTTTTAAGAAGGTGTGTGCTCCTTGGAAAAGTGTCGACTTGGGTCTGGGTACATGCTGCAGGCTTGAGCAAAGCTGTGCTTTTGCCAGTAATCGGTTGCTGCCACCTTCTCCCCTTCTCCTCCTCCCTCACCATACTTCTTGCTCACCACCTTCTCTTTCTCCTTCTGCCACCTCTTCTACCAATGGCACCTTCTACTGTCCTTTCCCCCCATGCCAGCACGTGTACCTACAGCCCTTCCACTGTGAGCCCCTGTGCTGGAAAGGAGAGGGGAGCACAGATCCTCCGCTTCAGCTTTCCAGCTTTTCCTGCTGCAGTTTCATAACCGCTTAGGACAAAGAGAGAGAGAGAGAGAGAATACAGGGAGTGGGGGAGAGAGAGAGGGAGAGAGAGAGAGAGAGAGCGAGAGCACATGTGCGGGCACACAGGAGAGAGATACAAACCATGCCTACATGAGAGGTGTGTCCCACATGGAGAATGGAAGGCATCCCTTGACAGTTGTTGCTTAATTATGTGAGCAATTGTTCTCTGTTTTAATCAGTGGAAACAAAATTAATGCTGAAAATAAGAAAACGTAGACCTGATCTGAAACACTTGTCCTGCACAATAGCACTGCCTTCTCTTATGTAGGCCAGTTTAAGAACTTAGTAGACTAGGCTTTTCTGGGTGTTGTCTTAACCTTCTTTCTCACACGAGTATGAATTAGATTATAGTGTTAATCAAAGGGAATTAAAGGAGGCCAAGCTAATGCTGAACTGATGCCAAAGATTCTGGAGCAAGCAGATTTTTAAAGCCACGCATATGGTTCTAGGAACAGAAAATGTGCAAGGTGTTCCGGGTTTCCAAAAAGGATCTTCTCACTCTCGCCTTTTCAAATGTGTAGAGCCGTGTCTAAACATGTGCAACTGGCCGTGGTCTCAACTCAGTTGCATGGGAAATCAGCCGATGTCATTGCAAAACAGATTTGCCATAGGTTGCAAACAGACAGCCTTAAGCTGGAGCACTGTGATGGGCAAGAATATGACAATGCCACAACTGTGACTGGACAGACGAGTGGTGCACATAAATATATTTTGGATACAACTGCCACAGCGGTGTTTGTGCCATGTAACAATCACTCAGTCTTGCTGGTGTGCATGCAGTTTGTGTTGGAACAGTCTGTGACTTTCTTTGGCACTGGTGTACACATGCTTCTCCAGCTTCACCCATAGGTAGAGGAACATGCACCAATTCAGGTAAAGCGGTTGTGTGACACAAGGTGGAGTTCAAAGCATGAAACTGTATTCATACTTGCTGAGCATAATGAGGAAATAACAGCAGCTTTGGAAGGTTTGGGAGATGGGCCAGAGGAAACCCCTGAAAGCAAGGATGATGCTGGGAATCTGTCAGTTTCCATCATGGCCTATCCTCTTTTTCGCCATTTCTTTCATTTGAGCCCAGTACTTACCAAAGTGAATGATGCCCAGATCTACTTGCAACAAGAAGGGCTGTTGTGCTTGATCAATGTGTGCAAAAGTTGAAAGCACTGACTCTGTTTTGCCAGGAAAATTGTGACTATGTAGCATCAACGATAACTAATCTGCAAAATATACATATATGCAAAATATAAAGCAAAATATACAGATATGCAAAATATATAGCATTTCTGCAGACAAAAATTTTGAAAGATGAAAGAAGATACCTGGCAAACAGAGCTGTGATGATGGTTTGCACATAATACAATATGTGCACAGAGAACAAGAGGAAGCAATTGATCAGTTTAAGGCAGAAATTGCAAACACATATAATGCAGACGAATATGCCTCACCAGCACTTTGCTTTCCTGCAGATTTTGAGATTGTTGGATACTGAAAAAATCATTTTATCAATGAGCAAGTTCAGTGCACATGAGCTAAGTACTAAGAGTTGAACACTGCAATTATGATTGCTGAAAGAAATCACTGTTTATACACGACCCCTAAACTCTTCTGCAAATGGCTGCAAGCTCCGGAGCTTAAAAATGTTTCCCCACCAGCTCCGAAGTTTGCAGACAATTAAGTGCAACCCCACCCACCTAAGCGCGACCCAGCGCACTTTTCTTGTACCTGCTCTTGGGAGGTGAAAAATATTTGATGCAGATGTGCTGGGCTCTCCTCACTTCTTTTTGTTTTTGTTTTTTGCCTCCCGACCCTTTAAGAGGAACCAGCAAGTGACCGGGGCTCCCCCGGCAGCTTCCACCAGCACGGGGAGGTAAGGCTTTATTCTTTTGTCCCTTTTTTTCCTCCCTCCCCTCACGCAGCCAGCAGCCAGGAAGTACGGAGGGGTGGAGACACACGAAGAGCGACAAACCCCTAAGATCTCTGGTCCGAATTTAAGGGGCCAGCGGATCTTAGGGGTCGTGTAAAAAGGCCCTAAGGAAGCCAATTCTGACAAGCTGATTGCTAACTCGACACCTTTAGATTTGCTTCAGTGGGTGGGCACATGGAAGCTACCAGAGAATTTGACTAACTTGGTTGTAATATCAAGAATTTATCTTTTTTCCAACTGCCGGTTGTGAACGAATTTTCTCAAAATTTATGTTAATCATAACATACCTGAGAACTACCATGAGCCGAGAAAGACTGAGTGACCTAGCAATACTGTCAAGTGAGAGATTTCAAGGAAGATTTTATAATACCATTACTGGGAAAATGGCACAAATTAAAAGCAGGCAATTTGAAATAAAGTTGAGAGTAAATTTGATGGCGAATTTTACTATAATTATATCAGTTTTAAAAAATACAACATATAAGTGCTGAGGTGGGGAGGGTAAGGTGTTTAATATTCAGCTGGTGAAAGGGACTTAGTATTTATTTTTAACAGTCTGCAGGTTGGGGGGGGGCATAATGCATGCCTTGCCCCAGGTGCTGACAACCCATGCTAGACCACTGCCAATGGAGGGAGGGGGCAAGGCAGAACTATTTATGATCCACAGACAAAACTTTTCTCTCGTGCAAGCTGCTTGGTTGTGCAGAAGTGTGTGAGATGCCTTTCAACAGCCATTGCCACACCACTGAGGGCATAATGAGTGAAGGTGTCGTACCTCTGAGGTCATATGATGCTGAAGTAACAATAGGGCTGTGTTCTTGGCAGTTGGTCTCCACCCACTTTCTGCTTCCCTGTCTCGCCAGCCATTGGGAACAGAGTGAGTTAAGGAGACCTTGGCTTTTCAAAAAGACTTTCATTCACCTTTCCTCTGGGGGGTGATGGTAGACCTTCTCAACTCCTCAGGTTCATAGCTTGTAGAGATGTCCTCTGTATCCACAGACAAGGGTTGCTTCCTGATTTGTCTCTTGCTCTGAAGTTCAGGATTTGACCGGGGAGTACCGATTAGGGTGATGAGGGTCTTGCAGCACTTTTAAAATTGATATAAGTGGCTTTGATGGGGGGTAGCCTAATGTGAGCTGTATTTCAATAACAGACTTCCCACATAAATGAGAAAGAGCATTTGTGAGGACCATTGTTGGGTGTTCCCTTTCTGATAGAGCTGTGGGTGCAGTAGTAGTTGGCAGCTGATCATTTCTGAAAAATTGGCCCATTTGCTGTGATTAGTCTGGGTATTTAGTCCCTGGCATTCAATAGGCTGTACAGTATTGTCTTCATCTCCTTCCTTAGCAGTCGTAGTTTAAAAAGGGGAATTTTTCAGCGTTCTCTTTAGGGGTTGGTTTCTATTGTATTTCCATATTCATAGTTAGACATGGGCACGGAGCGGCGAAATTCTCGTTTCTGTTACCGTTTGTCGTTTCCGTTACGTAACGGGTAACGGTAACGAGAATTACTCCGCTCCAGCTCAAACCCGACCCGATAAAGATAAATCGGGTCTGATTTGTCGTTGTCATTCATGGCATCGCGGTGATCGCGCGATGCCAAGCAGCACAGAAAAAAAGTTTTAAAAATAACCCCCCCCCCCC
>JAHTLZ010000010.1:67681599-67730161 GCA_023846285.1 Phrynocephalus versicolor
CTAGGTAAGAGACGACATCTGTTTTTTGATTTGAGCATTCTGTTTAGTGTCCTTCCTTTCCTGTACAGCTGAAGACGCTGACCAGGTAAGAGACCATGTCTGGTTTTTACTTTGCACATTCTGTTTAGTAGCCTTCCTTCCCTGCACAGCCAAAGATGCCAACCAGGTAGAAGACCACGTCTGTTTTTTCCTTCATGTGTTGTGTTTACTAGCTTCCATCCCTACACAGCCATAAAGCATTCCACTATGCACTCTTCCCCCCCTAAGTTGTAACACCCTTTATAAGATTTCCACCCCCACAGCTCACCCCTGAATATAGGGGTTAAAATTAATATTAATATTTATTTTATTTATTTACATATTTAAAATATATCTTGCCTTTCTCCCTAAAAGAACTCAAGGCAGCTTATATCATAAAGCAGTGTTTAAAAGCTAAAAACTAGAGATACAAATATTTTAAAAGAGCTAAACAACTATATTAAAATAGTATTAGGATCAATATTAAATCAGAGCACAATAATCCATTTAAAACTCCTCTTGAACCACCAGTCTTTAAGGAGAAGCTTGTCTGAAGTGTGGCCCTAGTTAACTCCAACACCTATGTCTCTTTATTTCAGGAGTGAATGGGCAATGTATACCTTCATCAGGGTAGATCCCTACACTAGTATTTGCCCATGTCTCCTGATCTGAAATGGGCATGTGGGAACATAACTGGTGCTTCTCATAAGTGCTGGGGGAGGAATGTTGGGGCAAATATCAGCTCCATCTACCCCCAGGCAGCCCTTGTTCCTTGGAGGCAAACTGCCCTCCTACCCTGGGTCCAGTGTGGCTGAGGTGGTCGCTTCGGGGCCGGATAGGAATTTTTGGTCCATCTCACTTAATTGGCATATAAAAGGTGGGTGGACGTGTTTTTGCCTATCCCACACTGTTTACCCATAGGATTTTAAGGCTATTTGGAGTCATGTTTAAATAGGTCAAACTGGTGGGTTTTAGTAAGCTCCCAAGAAGCACCTTGAAGCTGTACCCAGCGTCATGGCAACCAGCATCTGGTTTCAGGTGCTGGGATTGAGGGGTGCACGAGGGAAGGCCTTATATATTGCCTGTCTGAGTTCTTGAGGATTCGGCAGATGGCAGATGGGGAGCTTTTTCTTCCTAGTCTGCAGCTGGTCAGGAATTAGCTGTCCATTGCACAGATCTGACCAGGGGCTTGGGATTCACCTATTTTGATTTAGGGAGGGAATAAGAGGTACCCCTAGAGTTTGCCCCAAGGCCCTCGGCAGGGTGAGGGGAGTTGGAAGTTAAAATCAATAAAGTGTGGCCCTAGTTAATTCCAACACCTGTGTCTGTCTCTTTGTTTTGGGAGTGGGGTGGCGGCGGCACTGAGAACGGTGTGGATCCCTCGGCCAAAGCAGTGCTGTCTGCTGTCAAAGACCAAGAGTCCAGTAGAGATGAAGACCAAACGGGTGGAAATGGAAAAGGGATGAAGAATTGACAGGAGAGAAAGAGGCAAGGGCGGAGACACCAGAGGGGACAAAGCTGATTGGACAAAGGGCTGAGGCGGGTGGGGGAGCCAACATGAGATTAGAGGAAAGGAGACATTAAAAGAAGAGGGTAGGGAGATTTCAGAGGCAGCTGAGGGAGGGAGTTATAAAGTAAGAAAAAGGATCCTGCCCCCAGGTTGGGAATGGGTTTGGTCAGAAAAGCCAGATACCCAGAAATGGGGGAGAAAGACGATGCCACAGGTCAAAGCCGAAAGGAGACGTGCCCAAGCTAAATGTAAAGGGTGTTCCTACTGGGGAGAAAGAGAGGCATGTGAGTGGAGGAACAGAAGGAAAAGAAAAGAAAAGGCAAAGGCTGACTTAGAGAGAAAAATAAAAGAGCAGGTTGAACTAGAAAATAAACCCAAGTTGTACTTGTGACGCCACCTCCCTTTTTAAACGTGTGATTATGATGAAAATGTGTGTAAAGAATCAAGTTATTAATCTTCACAGGATCCTCTTGGTAATGCTGCCACCTTTTTAAATCGTCACCTTATGAACTGGGACAGACTCAGATGTTTAATATAAAAATAATAATGAAGTTTATTGAGTAAATAAATAAATACAATAATGACTGAAGTTGGTATGCGTTGCCTTAAACATAAAATAGACTAAATCAACTCTTCAAGCCTCCCTGTCTTTAATAACCAGTAAATAGTAAAGCTCTCACACCTAACCTGCCTGACTGAACTCTAACAGAGCTGTGCTCTCTCTCAGCACTCACTCTCAACAACAACTCTTCCACTCTCAAATACCGTGTTTCCCCGAAAATAAGACACTGTCTTATATTAATTTTTTTCTCACGAAGACACACTAGGGCTTATTTTCATGGGATGTCTTACTTTTATTAAGTATAATATGCTTGAATGTCAGCCCTGCGCACAACCATAGCCACGCCCATCACTAGGTCTTATTATCAGGGTAGGGCTTATATTTAACAAATGCATAGGAATCCTGCTAGGGCTTATTTTGGGGGGAGGTCTTATTTCCGGGGAAACGGGGTACCTTCTCACAGACCAGGCTCCACCCTTTTTATATCATACAATCTCGTGCCCTCCTGCTGGGATTGGCTGATAATTTACATATGTATTTCTCCTGAATCCAGGGTGTTGTCACAGTACTGTTAGAGGGATAAAGAAAGAAGTATTGGGGAAAGTAGACACCAAGTTGGAGAAACGAAGGCAGGAAAGATGTGGACACCTAACCCATTCAAAGGAGTTTGTTTAGGTGAAGGGAGATTAAATATAATAGGAATAGGAATAGGAATCTTTATTGTCATTGCCCCCTTTCAGGAACAACGAAATAATGGATCAGGATTTGGAATTAACGGGAAATAACTCCCTCGAAGTTACATGGAGATGTTTCTTACCTGACAGTAGTTATGGATTAACGAGTTAAATGTTAATGATATGTTAGAGAGAGCGAGAGTAATATGTTTTTAGCTCCTTTCATGATGTGGCAGGATGCAGCACCAGTTGATGTTTTGCTATTTTGTGAAGAAAATGAAATAAAGAATGAGTATTTTTTGATAAAACCGATGTCTTTTTATTGATTGAACTGGAGGTAATAGTCAGGCCAAAAGAAGAACACTTACAGGTGGGCAAAGGTTAAATAAAAGTTGTAGAGAAGAACATGGAACATTAATTTTATGGACTTTATCATGTGAAAAAAATCTATGGTATTTTGGAATTCATAGCATTACTGTATATTGTAAAGGTTCAATAGTCAACAAGGGATCACAGCTGAAGATTGTAACCCCCCAAAATCTCAAATGTCTTCCATAGGGTTTATACAGTATGGGCCTTTTTACACGACCCCTAAGATCCGCTGGTCCCTTAAATTCGGACCAGAGATCTTGGGGGTTGTTGCTGTTGCTGCGTCCCCACCCCCTCCGGAGAGAAAAAAAAGAACAAAAGAAGCCAGCCTTACCTCCGATGGAAGCTGCTTCCAGCCCCGTCGCGTCATGATTCCTGCAGGGCTTTTTTACACGACCCCTAAATTCCTGCTCTTAAAGGGGCGGGAGGCAAAAAGAAGCAAGGAGAGCCCAGCAGATCCGGATCAAGATCTTTCACCCTCCAAGAGCAGGTACCTGAAAGGTGCGCTGGGATGGGCTTAGGTGGGCGGGGGTCGCACTTAATTGTCTGCAAACTCCGGAGCTGGTGGGGAAACATTTTTAAGCTCCGGCTGCGGCAGAGTTTAGGGGTCGTGTATAAACGCCCTTAGTCTCCTCTCCTTTTTCTCTTTTGCCTTCTTTCTCAACATCTCCACACTTCATCCCAAAAACAGTTTTAATGGTCACTAGCAAAGTTCCACATCTGGGCCCTCCAAATTTGGAATATTCACAACAGTAATTTTAGCCCAGACCAGATACTGATTCCTCCTCATCCTCATCGCGCAAAAAGGTGAATTACAGAGTCATGGCCAACATGCTCAGCATTAGTGCTTTACCAAGAAAACATCAAACCAGCAGCATTCCCAAAAACTTCTGTTCTTTCTCATGATTCTGATTGACAGCGTGAGGTTCAGGGGTTTGACTCTTACAAATGTTAAAAAGACATTTCAAATAACTGCAGATGAAGATGGGGCAGGAAAGCCAATAAAATTCTTGGTTGCATCAACAGAACCATAATGTCAAGATCAAGGGAAGTGATAGTGCCACTCTATTCTGCTCTGGTCAGACCCCACCTGGAATACTGTGTCCAGTTCTGTGTGCCTCAATTTAAAAAGGATGTTGACAACCTTGAGCGGGTGCAGAGGAGGGCGACCAGGATGGCTGAAGGTCTGGAGGAAATGTCTTAGGAGGAACAGCTTAGGGAACTGGGAATGTTTAGCCTTTCAAAAAGAAGGCTGAGGGAGGATATGATAGCTATGTTTAAATATTTGAAAGGATGTCAGTGGTGGGGCCTCTGTGAGATACAGGAAGCTGGACTAGGTGGGCCGTTGGCCTGATCCAGCATGGCTCTTCTTATGTTCTTATGTACACATCGGGCACACGCGGCTGGCACAGGTTGCATATCGCGAAAAGAGGTGAGATCCGTGTGTGTGTGTGCGTGTGTGTGTGTGTCTGCGTGTCTAGCAAGAGAGGGAGAAAACGAGGAAGTGAAGGAGGGGCCGCCGCGTGGAGCGGCGTATCCGGATTCCGGCCAGAGCAGGTGCGGGCGCCCGTTTCGCCGGGGGCCACTTTCCAGCGCCCGACAGGTTGGGACGGGGCGAGGCGAGGCGGGCGTTCCTGCTCGGCGGAGGAAGCCAGAGCGCCACCCGCGACCCAGCGAAGCTCCTCAGCGCCGACTCAGAGCTCCACGGACTCCCGGCTCCCGACGGCCGCCTGCCTCCAACGCCGCCACCTCCTCCGCCGCCGCCCGTCCCCGCGCTGTCTTTGCTCCTCGGGGATGCACTGACTCTCGGCGGTGGCTCAGGAGGCAGCAGGAGCACATGGAGCAGCCCGAGCTGCTGTGGGTGAACCGCAGCTGCGCCAGCGGTGAGTGAAAGCGCGCCCGCTTCGCCCCCAGCCCCGGTCCAGAGGGGGAAGGGAGGGGATCGCGGGTTGTGCTTTGCTTTTCCGATCTCCGCTTCTCTGGTTTTTGGCTCCTCTTCACTCACTCACTCACTCACACACACACACACACACACACACAGAGAGAGAGAGAGAGAGAGAGAGAGAGAGAGAGAGAGACGTGGCGCCTCTGAGTCCGACGGACGAACTTCAAGATACTGTAACTTCATGTTTCGTGATTAGGAGTCCGCGCAGGCACTGTCACCACCACCGCCGCCACCACCTCTGTCCCAAGGAGAATCAAGCTCGGTCCCAAGAAAAGACACCGCCCTGGCCCCTTCCAGGCCTCCTGTTCTCGATAGAGGTTTCGATAGCGAGGCGGCCGTGACTTCAGAGGAGCGTTGGGAAAAGCTTCGTTTCCCCAAGCAGTGACAGGCGCGCGTGGGGAGCTATAACGACCCCTCCTGGAGCCGATCGAGGGTCACAGTCCCGCTGGACTGCTGTTAGAAAATTACTCCCCAACCCCCTTACTGGGTCTCACCCCACTCCTCCCTGCGCCCTTGGATAGATCAGATGAATCTGGTATGAGTTCGGGACGTTCGGAGCTCATGCTAGGGAAAGTCCTGCTGCTGGTGGTGGGTGGGGTGGGGAAGTGGAACAGCCATACATTGCCTCTGCCTTGGTCATCTGAAGAGCTCTCCCTGTCTGGAAACTCTCTGATCCCTGTTATATGTCAGAAGGGCTTCTTCCTGTGAGCAGGATAGAGCTGACAGAAGAAAAGGTTTGTGTGTGTGTGTGTGTCCTCATGAGCTTTTTTTCTGCACTCAAGCCAGTTCATCCAACGACCACAGACAGTAACTGGGAGGAATGGGTGGGGGTGTCTGTTGATTCCGCCCCATGATATAAACAAAGGGTGTAAAGTGGGCCTTTTCACACAACCCTTAAGATCCGCTGGCCACTTAAATTCGGACCAGAGATCTTGGGGGTTCGTTGCTCTTCCTGTGTTCCCACCCCTCCTCACTTCTGCGTGAGGGGAGGGAGAAAAAAGGGGAGAAAAGAATGCAGGTTCACTTCCCTCTGCCAGTCAAAGCCACCCGAGACCCCCCCCCCGTCGTCCTGATTCCTGTCTCTTAAAGGGGTGGGAGGCAAAAAACAACAAACAGAAGCGAGGAGAGCCTGGCACTCACTAGCTTACATCCGCATCAGGGATTTTCACCCCCGGAGAGCAGGTACCTGAAAAGTGCGCTGGGACGCGCTTAGGTGGGCGTGGTCGCACTTAATTTTCTGTAAACTCAGGAGCTGGTGGGGAAAACAATTTTAAGCTCCGGAGCTGGGAGCCATTTGCCGCGGAGTTTAGGGGTCGTGTGAAAAGGCCCTAAGAACTGTGGAACAGTGTTTTATTAACCCCCCTTTTATCAAAAGTCCACAAAGAGAGGCTTGAAGGAAGCGTAAAAGAGAGAGAGAGAGAACGCTAGTGGGGTGATTTCCAGAGGACTCCTCAGTCCCTCTATGGAGCTCAAGACTATGTATACCCTACTGTATTGTCCTCCTCGTTTCTGTCCTTATGAGTTGGGCTAGACTGGGAGAAAGTGGCTGGTCTAAGGCAGTGTTGGCCAAACTTCGGCCCTCCAGATGTTTTGGACCACAACTCCCAGAATTCCAAGCCTGTATTGCCAGTGACAAAGGACTGTGGGAGTTGTGGTCCAAAACATCAGGAGGGCTGAAGGAACGGCATCATTGCCTGCTTCTATCTTTCTTGTGAAGGAAAAAAGAAAGCGAGCTCATTTGTGATGAGAGATGATCAAAAAGTTATAAGCGGGTTCTCAGTCCCTCTTTTGCCCTGATTTGCAGCCCAGGGTGGAAAAGAGCAAGGGGAGAGGGTAGGTGATCGGACCACTTTCAACACACCATCTGGGAGTGAAGTCTTCTGAAAGTTGGTGACAGAAAGGACCTTCTCTGCCTGCAGAAAGCCCCCAGGTTGGGCCCCTGGTATCTCCAGGGAAGACTAGAAAAGAAGGCTGCCTGAAGCCATCTTTTGCTCTGTGTCACTAAGGAGAAGCTGGGTGGGGGAGGAGAGCACCAGGAAGTAAAGGTAATAGTCCTTCCTTTCTCATCTCTCTTGCTGGTTCTCTCTGGGCATCATGACAGGGAGGATTGGGCTCACATTGATCCCTAGGGAGGTACAGATAATGCATAATAGACACACACAGTATCTGTGTCTCTATGTGCTTACTTGTCATTTCATCCTGGATTACGTGGCATGGAGATGCAATGCAGGAAAGGTAAACATGCTGTCACGTGTAGACGTGCTCTCCCTCTTAAATGGCGCTCCGGTGGAAAAGGGACTAAAGTGGTTCCAGTTCTCCACGTCAGAGCACACGGCTGTGTAGTTTAATAGGCTCACTTTCTCTCCGTGGCCCCAGTGAGCCCTATCTTTCCATCTGCATTGCTGACAGAGAGAAGATAAGGATTTTTTCCCCCAGAAGAGAGGTGGGCAGGCTGCCAAAAGCAGCAGCGGCCAGCCATTGCTGCTGCTGTGAAGGAGCATTCAAGTGAGAAGGCAAGGTACCTGTTCCTCCCGTGAACAGCCCCGAGTCCTTCCCCTCTTCTTGTTGGAATATGGCAAGATCTATATTCAGACATTATAGGGTTAAGGTCAGCTGAGCCTCATTTGGAACTGTAAGCCTGTGACTTATATCTCTTTAATTAGTATGGCTCCTACTAAACTACTAAAACTGTCGGCTGCAAAGTTGGCAGCTCAGCGGTTCGAATCCCGGGTGCCACACAGCAGAGTGAGCTCCCGATGATAACCCCAGCTCCTGCCAGCCTAGCAGTTCGAAAGCATGTCAATGCAAGTAGATAAATAGGTACCACCATAAAAAGTGGGAAGGTAAAACAGTGTTTCCTTGCAGCCACGCCAGCCACGTGGCCATGGACTTGCACAACACTGGCTCTTCGGCTTGAATAGGAGATGAGCACCGCCCCTAGAGTCAGACATGACTAGCACGCATGTGCGGGGGGAAACCTTTTTTTTTTACCTTTACTAAACAAACAGCTTCACCTTGCTCAGATGCATGCATGGTGCTTTAGCTTTTAGCTCTTGCTAGCTGCTGCAGCCTGTTGCTGACTCTATCCCTCTCTCGCCATGCCGATTGTCAGAGTGAGGCAGACTATGCGTGTTTGCCTAACGATTCTTGGGTGTTGCCTAAGCTGCCCTCGCCTTATCTTATGTTACTTTGTTTGGTATGTTTTTGTATATACTGCTAGTGTTTTGTTGTTTTATTAGGAATATCCTGTTTACCCTTTTCCCTGAGAGAAATAAAGTTTATTTTTATATACTGTACTTCACTTTTTTCTCAGAGTCTTCAGTCTACAGTTTTTAACCCCAACACTTCTTTCTCAAGGCAGTGGCATGTCCCCAATCCACTCTCCTAATAGTGCCCAGAAAAGAAATTATTCAAGGGACGCTCACGTGCTTCTACGTTTCCTTTCAGTCTGGCCAGAAACATGCCATACAAGTGTTAGGGCTCTGTGAGGCAGAGGAAATTACAGTAGGACCCCTGTATCCACTGATTCATTATCCACGGGTGTCAGAGGAAAAAAAACAAATAAAAAAATTCAGCAGCTGCAAAGCAAGCTACTGTTACAAACAGCAGCTGTAAAGCAAGCTACTGTCGCAAAAAAGCAACTGTAAAGCAAGCTACTGTCACAAAACAGCAGTTTTGGAGATTTGGAGGCATTCTCTCTTATCCAGAGTTTTCATTATCCATGGGAAGGCCTGGAACCAATCCCCAGCAGATACTGGGGTCCTACTGTACTGGTTTCTCCTTGTAGGGGAAGCAGTTCATACAGTTGTTCAGCTTTTCCTTCCCTCAGAAGGAAGAGTTGAGTTTCCAAAAGTTGCCTGCACATCCTTTAGCGTTGGGCACAATAGAATAGCGGGGTCTGTGAGACTTAGCCAACAACAGGACCTGCTCCTTAAAGGAGAAGCCATCATTTATGCCTGCTCACGTGCTCACTCTCAGTCAACAGCGAGGTCTCCTTCTGTAGCAGTGTTTTATGTTGACTCCAAGGAGGTGGCAGGTTGGCAAGCAGGCAGTGGCACAAGATCCTGCTTGGCTGCTTTTGGGTTCTGTCTGTGTGCTTTGTCTTGGCTGAGTCTGCAGGGGGAATATTTTGCTGGTCGAGGAGAATAAGGAGGCAGTGGGAGTCAAGGAGAAAGGAGGAGAAATCACTGCAAGATAACCAGGAGGTGGCGGTTGTGAGTTTTTTGGGTTGCTTGGCCATGTTCTGGAAGTTTTTATTCCTGATGTTTCACCAGACTCTGTGGCCAGCGTCTTCAGAGGGCAAAGATCTCAGGGAACTAGGAGTTCTCTCTGTGCTCTGGGTTGTAGAGTGAGTGAGACTGAGTGGTTTTAAAGTTGTGGGAAAGAGGAAACTTGTCCTATGCAGGAGAATAGGTGTTAGTTATTGTATTGTGATGGAGGGATTAAGAAGTTTCACTGCAATCAGGGGTGATAGCAATCCTTCTCTATAGTTGATGGGTGCCGTTAGCTGTTCTATTATGTGAACTGATAACCGGTGCTTGTGGCTGGGTAGGAAACATTGAACTTTGATCTTTTGCAGGCTGTAGTTTTCAGTATTGGAAGCCAGGCTTTTTGATTTTTAGAATTTCTTCTTTTTTGTTGAAACTGTACTTATGTCTATGGATTTCAGTAGCTTCCATGTGTAGTCTGACATAGTGATTGGTAGTGTTGTCCAGTACCTCTGTGTCCTGGAAGATGATTTCAGGTCCAGTTTGTTTCAGGGTATGCTCAGCTATTGCTGATTTTTCTGGTTGCTTTAGTCTGCAGTGTCTTTCATGTTCTTTGATTCTGGTCTGGATGCTGTGCTTTGTGGTCCTAGCTACAAGGTATCTGGTATACTCCTGCAGTGGCAAGGAGTTGTGTTTCTTCAAAGCATTGATAGGACAACTTTCAAATCACACAGTTTGACTCTATACCCCAGAGCACAGAGAGAACTCCTAGTTCCCTGAGCTCCTTGCCCTCTGAAGATGCCAGCCACAGAGACTGGTGAAATGTCAGGAAGAAAAACTTCCAGAACACTGCCAAACAGCCCAAATAAATCACAACAGCTATCAAGAATTAGATGCTCAATGCTGTTGCTTTAGGACTCTTCCTGATCTTGGCTTCCCATCCCTTTCTGCTGTGAAGGCCTAGTCCCTACATACAGAAACTGAGCTGATAGGGTGAGAATGGCTGGCCTCCATTCTCACCAGCCTCCTCCTTTTCTTGTTAAGAGATCTTTGCTTGCAAGAATATTGGTATGACTGTCAGCCATTGAGGAAGGAAAAGGCTAGCTTCTGCCTGACATTGAAGCATTGTGCCCATGAAGGAGATAAGAATTCACTTTTTGTTTTCTGGCTGACAAAGACTGGCCTGTATCAGGCCAAGGGTCAGGGCCTCAGCACCACCACACATTTGCATTTCATCTTTGCTCCTTTCCTCCCCCCCTCCACAATTAGGTGGACTTGATCCTCTTGTTTTCTTAGGAGATCCCTCTCACTCTGTATTTGCATAGCTCTCCTTAATGGGGTATGCACCATTTTCTCGAGGGGCTGTGTAGCCAACTTGTGTGTGTCCCCCACCTCCCAGCGTTTAAAAGGTTATTTTCCTGTGTTTATTTAGCTAATGTTTACACAGCTCTTTGAGTGATTTATAAGAAAATATCAGGGAACACCTTAAAGGCCAACTGCTATGTTTTAATGTGAGCTTTCGTGGGCAAGCTCATTTCCTCAGACATAAATATGTGTTTGTAGGTAGCTCCAAAACAAAGAGACTTTTTGTCCCGTGAGGGGAAGTTATGACAAAATATCACAGAGAAAGATAGAAACAAACAAGCAGAGCAAAGAATGAAAAGTACTCCACTTTCCCCCCCTCCTGATGAGCCAGCAAATCTGTAAACCAGATTGCTTCTCTGCTTCTGATTGTTGGAACCAAGCCTTAGTCCGCCACAAAATGGCTCTGATTTTAGGATGCTTCTGTCCAATGTCATACTTTGCATGGTTCAACCAATAGTCTAGATAAAATATTTGATAGCACCACTTCTACTTTTGTTGCTGTATCAAATGAAGTCCAGGCTATAACCTACTTTGGCACTATGTGGGGAGATCAATGCATGGAATGAATGTAAGCTGCTTTGACTCTTGTTCACCAAGGATCTAACTTATTTGCCTAGCTTCTGTGTGGGGTTGTTCTTGTATTAAAGACCACAAATTGAATTTCACATTGATTCCAAGTGTTTGTGGGAACCAAGAGCTTCTTAACAAGTCTGCAATCATCTCCACCAGTCCTGTGATGTGATGTAACTGCATCAATGTAGTCTTTGTACCCAAAGTATGAGACTCAGAGAATCATCAGCTTCCCTGCCCACACTAGCTGGCACACCTTGCTTGTGGGTGTTGATGCATAGCCTTACTGATCTAGTGTGATTTGTATCTTGTTTTCCTCATTAAAAAATAATTGGTATAAGTCATCCTGTAAGAGGTGAGTGTGTATGAACATGTCCTTCAATGGTATTTCAACATTGTTAAATAACCTTGATGTTATCTTTTCCTGGTTATCTATCTAGCTTGTTTGATCTGCATTAAAATAATCCTGTTCGGTTAGCGAGAAATGTAGCATTTAGCCTTTGAATTTCGTTGCAGTTTTACATTTTCAGCAGTACACCCGAAGGATTTTGGGACTGTCTGTGGAGTTTGAGGAAGCTTATTTGCTATGCATGATTCCATATCAATCTGTGAAACATGATTTATATGAAGGGGCAGGAAACAGGGAAGTTGGTTTAATTTGTATCGTAATCTCTGATCGCAGATAAAGTTTTTGTGGCTTGACCGAATGACCTGTTACTGAAGAAATATTGCTAGTTCTAGTAGTCTTCTTAGGGGAGACAATTCCCTACTACCTTGTAGGCCAGTGGTTCTCAGCCTGTGGGTCTCCCAGAAGTCTTCACCATTGGCTGAGCTGACCAGGATTTCTGGGAGTTGCAGTCCAGGAGCATCTGGATACCCACAGGTAGAGAACCACTGTTGTAGGCGAAGGGTTCTCAGAGGGGTGAGGGTTCTTTCTTTCTACATTCATTCTTTTCTCCTCCACCATCCTTGCCCGCTCTTCCCTTATCTTTTGGTTCAGTTCTCTACTGTCCTGTTTACCCCAGTCTGAAGGTTTCTTGGGTGGCAGATAGTTACTTCAGCATTCTCTGTTGTCTATGGGTATCATTAACCTCTCCCACTTAGGGGTTCATGGGGTTTCCATCTAGAACAGGCCTGCCCAAAGTCCGGCCTGGGGGCCAAATGCGGCCCATCAGGCCATTCTGAGTGGCCTGCAGCTGGTGCACGGGCGGGCCACCGCTACCGGCACCGCTGGGAACCTTGTGAAGCTAGGCACATGCGCGCAGGGCGGCACACAGGCGGGCCACCGCCACCGGCATAGCCGGGAACATTGTGAGGTTGGGCGCACATGTGGGACAGTGATCGGGCGGGCCACGCCACCGGCACCGCTGGGATGCTTGGGCGGACAGGCAGTCTGCCACCACCGGCACTGCAGGGGAATGTGTGGGGATGGGCAGGCCAGTGGGCCTCTGCCACCACCAAGGAGCTTTGGGGTGGGCTGGCGGGCAAGCCATTGCCACCGCTGGGGAGATTTGGGGGGGGGGGTGCAACGTTGCACAGATCACCTCTTCCAAGGGGCAACCTGTGGCCACGGCTCCTGTGCTTCCTTTGGTCCCCACCTCCCTCCCTCCCTCCCTTCCTTGTTCCCCACCTTCCTTCCTTCCTCTTTTGGTTTCCACCTTCCTCCCTCCCTCCCTTGGTCCCCGCCTTCCTTCCTGCGGGTGGGGTTGCAAGGGGTCAGTGGGTGGGGCTTGCAGTGGGGTGGCAGGGTTGGGGAGCAACCGGCCCCTGACACATTCTCAGCCACCAAATCTGGCCCTCCTTCCAAAAAAATTGGGCACCCCTGATCTAGAACCATTCCTATCCTTTTCTCAGTACCTTACTCTCTTTTTTCACCTCTGCCATATCAGCCTCCAGCATTCCCTCTCTTCCATTCTTTGCCCCCCCACCCGACCTTCTGAGTTATAGCATCCTTCCTTTCCCCTTTCATCTCCTTCCTGCTTCTCCTGTTCTTCCTTGTCCCATTTCTCCTCTTGGCTGGCTTGATTTCCTTCCACTTTCCAGGACAGAAGGGACAGCAGTCAGGCAGAGTGTATCCCCCTTTTACCCCCCTTTCTTGCAATGTAATTTATGGAAACAGATTGCCATTAGTTAAGTCTCTGTACACATTGTCTGTCACATATGAGTTGCACAGCTCAGTGTGCAAGAGATAACATCTATAGTACAGTGGCACTCCGACTTAAGAGCAGCTTGACTTAAGAGCAATTCGACTTAAGAGTGGAAAACTTTTGGCATTTTAACTGCCGCCTTACAAATTTTAGATATGGTCTGCTCGACTTATAAATATTTTTTCCAGTTTTTTTATTTTTCTAAACTTATTTTTTCAATTTTTAGATAGGTACCCCGACTTAAGAATACAAGAGATTGCATTTGGAACAGATTAAATTTGTAAGTTGAGGTACCACTGTACAGGGATTTCTTAATGTACAGCAATCTGCCTTTAAAGTTTATGACAATAGTCTAACTGTGCGACAGGAATTCAGCCTAAGCCCTGTTATCGTACACGTACCTCTCCAGGATTAACACAGGCACAAAATGCTTTGATTGCCTTACATCTCTTGGGGAAAACTGAAACCAGAAGAAACTGTTACTTTGATTAAAATAACATTTGGTGAATAATTTTACTATTACACATGGATTGACATGGAAATAAATAGAAAATAGACTAGGTCTCATATATCTCGGTTTCCAATAGCACAAAACACACATATGGTTAATGTTTCAGCATTTCAATTTTTTAAGAGAGCAAGCTCCATTGAACTTAATGCATTCCAGATGTGTATCAGTATTAGAAAATTTACTTCCAGAAAGGTGTGTTTGTGTGTATGTAAAGATGGTGGTAGAAATAGCCATGTTAGTCTTTTGCTGCACAACTAACATACAATGACTCTATTACCATAATAATGCTTTGGGAAAAGTGGTCTGAAGTCCATGAAAGCCTATCTCAGATAAAACTTGCTTTCAGTATTTAAATGTCACATAAGACTCCTTGTTTTTGAGAAGATATGGACTGAAGGAACTGCTTCAAAATTGCTATATTAGAATTATGTTGGTGAGATTCAACAAGTTGAAACATTTGTTAGAATGGAATATTCATATTAATTTTAAAAAGTTAATTTTTTACTTTTTTCATTGTCTATTATTGAGCTTGTAGTGTTCTCAAATACATATGCATAAATAAATAAATAAATAAATTTCAACACTGGCACGAGAGAGATGACCCCAGTTGGTTAATCTCCACCAATTCACTCTCCTTGACATAGGAAGTGTTCCCCAAACAAAGACAAAAGAGTCCTGCTGCACTTGAAGCATAAGATCATTTCAGGATTTCAACTTGAACTGGTTGGTTATTTGGAGTGCTTGAAAATTAATGTAGAGCAACTCCTTGAAGCATGGTGGAACAAAATCAACTAATATCCTATACATATATTGCTGTGTTTCATTATGAAACAAAAGGTGGGATTGACATGTGCTAGAATGATTTTGTGTTTCAAAAAGCCATCCTGCTCATATTTATTTTATTATTTTATCTAGTGCTGAAGCACTATTCTGCGTGGCTCACAACAATTAAAATACCACAGTCTCATTCCACCCACAAAACCTCAAGAGAGCATTGAGAGCCATTCAACAAACGATATCCCCCAAACAAATGAAATCTGGACGGCGAATTGAAATCAAAATAAACACAATAAATCAAATTGAATGAATGAATGAATGAATGAATGAATGGGCCATGAACATGTTACAGAAGTCAGATGTTTCCAAAGAGCTCTTGAAACAATGGTTTTAACCTATTTCTGGAAGGACAAGGAGGAGAGGACCTGGTGAATATCTGTGGGCAACACATTACATAGTATTGCACCCACCACCACAAAGGCCCGATTCCTGGTGTTGGGGTTAAAAACTGTAGACTGAAGACCCTGAGACAAAAGTGAAATATATAAAAAGAAACTTTATCTATTTTTCTCAGGGAAAAGGGTAAACAGGATATTCCTAATAAAATAACAAAACACTAGCAGTACATACAAAAACATACCAAACGAAGTAACATAAGATAAGGCCAGGGCAGCTCAGGCAACACCCAGGATCATTAGGCAAACACGCATAGTCTGCCTCTCTCTGACAATCAGCAGAGAGAGAGAGGAATAGAGTCAACAACAGGCTGCAGCACCTAGCAAGGGCTAAAAGCTAAAGCTGTCGGCTTCTGAGCATGGTTAAGCTATTCTTTTTGTGGGAGCCATACTCATTTAAAGAGATATAACTCTCAAGCTTATAGTTTCAAATGAGGTTCAGCTGACCTTAACCCTTTAATGTCTGAATATAGATCTTACCATATTCCAACACCTGGTGGTAGTCTCCCTAGCCAACCTCAAATACAGTGGACCCTTGTATAACAAACAGCTTGTATAACATAAAATTTGTACAACATAAAAAATTCCGGAGATAGGGGAAATTTGCTTAACATAATTGCCTATGGGGAAAATCCATACAACATAAAAATGGGATCACTCCATTTTCAATGCATTCCTATGGGAATTTGTATAAAGGAAAATTTGCTTAACAAAATTTCATTCGCAACGAATTAATTCCTTTATACAAGGTACCACTGTACAACATCTGACTGGTCCAGGTGGCTCTGGTAGATAATCTTAGGGAGAGACAATCCACCAGGTAACAAAGCCCCAAATGGTTAAGGGCTTTATAGGTTAAGTCCAGCACCTTGAATTTGGAACAGAAGTCTATAGGGAGCCAGTGCAGGTATTCCAGGACCATGGGAGATATGATTGCATCTTTGTGTTCCTGAAATGAACCTGACGGCTGTCATTTTACTTTCAAAGGCAACCCCACATAGAGAGCATTGTAGCAGTCAATCCTAGAAATTAACCTTGTGAGGATTTAAAACACACACACACACACACACACACACACACACACACACACACACACACACACACACACACACACACACACACACACACACACACACACTTAATCTCATGATTCTATTATCAATTGAATCTTCATTTTCATTTCTCATCCCTTCCCTTAATTTTTTTTCTGTCCTCCCAGGTTCATTGTTCACTCTGACTTGCCTGTCTCGTCAGGCTGTCTGCCAGGTTGTGGAGAATATTAGCCCGACTCTGTCACCTCATGAGAACTTCACTTTAAACAATAACTGGACCGTGAGGGTAGAAAACAAGTATGGCTTCTATATCGGCTTGGCCTTGGCCATCATGTCCAGCTTCCTTATTGGCAGCAGCGTCATACTCAAGAAGAAAGGACTGCGTCGGCTAGTGGAGAAAGGAGGCACCAGGGCAGGTATGATCTTGTTCTCTAGAGAGGTGGGATTAGAAGAAGATGCTTTCTGAAAGAATTGGATGTTATTATATACCAGAAGTTATACTGAATTAGGAAGCGTGAAACGACGTTTTAGTGCGGCAGATGAGGATGTCAACAAGGGCTGTTCCCTGGGTACAGTAGTCCCCTGCCACAACTTGGTTCATATATTATGGTCTCAGTATATTGTGGTTTTTTCTTGAGAGAAGCAGGCTTCCAAAGAGAGGCTTTTAACCCCCTCCTGGCACCCCATCAAATAGACCTGGGGCTGCTCCTGCCAGCTGCACTTGCAAAGAGAGGTTTTTAATCCCCTCCTGACAGCTGAGGAGCCAAGAGGGGGTTAAAAGCCTCTCTTAGCAAGTGGAGCTGAGCAGCCCTTGCTGAGGTGTCTACATTTCACTTCCAAAGAGTGGTTTTTAACCCCCTCCTGACATCTCAGCAAACAGAGCTGAGGCTGCTCCTGTCAGCTTCATTTGCAAGGAGGTTTTTAACCAACCCCTAACACCTCATCAAACTGACCTTGGGCTGCTTGGCTGCTGTTTCCAAAGAGAAGTTGTTAAGCCCCTCCTGACATCTCAGCAAACAGATCTTGAGCTCCTGGCAGCAAGGTTTCCTGAGGTGTCAGGAGGGGGTTAAAAACTTCTCTTTGGAAAGGAAGCCAGCAGGAGCAGCCCAAGGTCAGTTTACTAAGGCATTTTGCAGATTTTCCTTTATCACAGGTGGATCAGGCACCAAACTCCCACAATAATTGGTGGAGTACTGTATTTTTCCTGAGAACCCTTTGTTATCCATTGTTCGAAGTCAGAGGTGTGTAGGAGGGTTACTACCTCTTCTTTCTGGCACCTTCTACAATAATTTACTGCTCTCAAGTGCATTGGAGCACATTGTAATCCCAGTAGACTTAAAAGCAGAAGTCTGTACATTAGATGTGATTAACAAGACTCATTCATTTTCTGTCCTGCTCTCTTAAACAGGACTAATATTGAATTTAGCCTTAAGGGCTGGGTCTCCAAATGCATGTTTTGACTAAAGGTAGGGTTTTGACTAAAGTTAGGCAGCATCTTAAAGACCAGAGACATCACTTTGCCAACAAAGGTCTGGATAGTCAAAGCTATGGTTTTTCCAGTAGTGATGTATGGAAGTGAGATCTGGACTATAAAGAAGGTTGATCGCCATAGAATCGATGCTTTTGAGCTGTGGTGCTGGAGGAAAGTCTTGAGAGTCCCCTGCACTGCAAGGAGATCAAACCTATCCTGAAAGAAATCAACCCTGAATGTTCACTGGAAGGACAGATTTTGAAGCTGAGGTCCCTGATGTTGGGAAAGGTTGAAGGCAAAAGGAAAAGGGGACGGCAGAGAATGAGATGGTTGGATGGTGTCATTGATGCAACCAATATGGATTTGACCAAACTCCAGGAGGGAGTGGAAGACGGGAAGGCCTGGTGAGCTCTGGTCCATGGGGTCACGAAGAGTCAGACACAACTGAACGACTGAAGAACGACAACAATTCTTAACTGGAAAAGCTGACTAGCCCCTGCTTATGACATCTTCAACCATGTATTCCCAGCTGGGTGCCTTTTAACAGCTTTAGATTACAACTCCTATCATGCTTAGACAGTGTGGATAATGGTTTTCGATCAGGTGGGATGTAGGCTTTTGCGGAGGAAATATTTGGAGTCCAGGTTAAAATGGGAGAAACTGCAAGATTGCTTTTCTCGGGCTGCAGAACTAGCTGTTCTGCTTGTTTGCTCTTGATCATCTAATCTCTTCCTCTGGAGCATTGTTGGCAAATCTAAGGCATGGATGCCAAAGGTGGTGTGCAGAGCCCTTTCTGAGGGCCTGCAACATTACCCCCTCACAGCCACGGCACTTCCCCCTCCATCCCCCTCAGAGGGTGCCACTGTGCTCCATGCAGAGAGCTGAGCGAAGGGGAAGTACTGGTTTTTGAGTTCCTTCGTAGCCCCAGTTTCGTTTCCAGCCACACCACTTTTGGGATGCCCAGAGCATTGTGGCTGGAGAGCAAATTGGGGCTATGAATGAGTCCACAAGCCACCGCCACGCCCCCTGGCTTTCCCGACAGTGTAGCACCCCATCCACCTCTCTACCCAGGGCAGAAAGGCAGATGGGGTGCTAGTCTTCGGGAAAGCAAGGATCAAAGAGCAGGTTTTTGAATTTCCCATGGCCACAGTGAGGATGCTGTGGTCACGGGAAATTCAAAAGCCTGCTCTTAGATCCTCACTTTCCCAAATGATAGCACCCCTGCTCTTCAATCCTTGCTTTTCCCAAAGGGTAGCAGCTGAAGCATTTGTAACCTGGGGTAACATTGTATTCAGGTTAAATTGCTGTATTGGCACTTTGCAAAAAATAAGTGGGGTTTGAATTGCAGTTTGGGCACTTGTTCTCTAAAAGGTTTGCCATCACTGATTTAGGGGTTCAGTCTATGTTTGTGGCCATTGTATCTGTCCTTGATAGGGGTTCCTGCATGGCAGGGGGTTGGACTAGATGGCCCTTGAGGTCTCTTCCAACTCTATGATTCTATGCTTCTAGTATTTAGTGCTGCACTACTGTGTATCTCTAAACTCCAATCTCTTCTCTCTTCCATTAAAACCCCTGGAATGGAAGGAGATCCTGTATGCATAGCAGTGGATAATATGTGCGGGTGTGCTTTTTAATTAGTTGTTAAACCTGTGTTTGTTTTTGCATTTTTCCAGGGGATGGCGGTCATGGCTACCTAAGGGACTGGCTGTGGTGGGCTGGTTTGCTCACTAGTAAGTATGGCCATTCACTCATTCATTTGGAATTGTGCCTTGATAAGTGATGTGGACCCCTATTTCTTTCTCTCAGGGTTACTCTGTATGTTACAGCTACCAGGGCAAGGTCACTTTCATATAGCTGTACCCTTCATGTAGGCTACAGGGCCAGTCGTACCACTAGGTAAGGTGAGTCAGCTGCCTCACACTGGAACGTTGGGTGTCATGAGGCAGATTACCTTGCCTCACTTTAGATAGTAAATATTTTGTCTTGAAAAGATAAGGAGTACCATTTGTTGTTCTGCCTCAGGCAGGAACTACTGTATGTGGAATGTGATATTTGAAAGGCTTTTTTCCAAGAGGACATTGGAAGTCTCCTAATACTTAAGCTGAAGTGTTTGGAACTTGTCTTCTATACATACTTGCTGTTGTATAGAGCAACAGACAAATGTTTTGAAGCTTCCTCATGGCCAGAATGTATGGACTGTTCTATGGAAACATCTTTGAGTATAAATCAACTGTTTTCCAAACGGGTATTTTTAGTCAGGTTTGTCCAGCAAAACCACAACCAGCAATTTTGGGGAGCAGGGCTTTGCTGCCCTGTTGGCTAAATTGGAGTGATGTGGGATTGGTGTATTTGGGGACAGGACTAAATAAGGGGTGTACACCTGAGTTTGAGTGCACAGTGGCCATATGAGTATGCATTATTAAATTGTAAATCACCCAGAGAGAGGGAGTGCTATAAACAGAACACTTTGTCTTTGTTTTACTCTGATCAAGACCACTTTTAGCAGTGATAAGACTCTAGAATCCATGGACCCCATTGTCATGGAGTACCCCACAGCCAACCCTGCCTTGTGTGGACAAAGACAACAGTCCCATATAAGCTGTTTTTTTTAAAAAAGGTTGTACCACATTTAAAAACCCCATTTTTGCATAATCTTTGTGGGCAGTGGCCTTCTTCAGAAAGAGTTTCAGTTGGGGCCTGTTGCCATGATTCTCCATTATTATTTTTTTAGCCCTTCACTTCTTTGTGGCTTGGACTCTCAGTAGACCCTGCCTGGCAGCAGGGCCAATGGTTAGCAGTCAATGCATGTGGAAGACCACCAACTTGAGAACTGCTGCTCCCATGACGTTGTTAGTCTTTGATGTGCTGTAGTACTTGTTGTGGATTTTGCAGCCACTGAGTAATGTTCCTGCTTTAGAAGCTGCTGGCTCTTTGAGGCAGCACTGCTGTTCCAGACTGATTTGATGAAATTGGGTCTTCATTTTCTGATACATCTTAGACTTGGGTTTTCACCCATTGGCAATCTTCCTAGGATATTCGGTTCTCCTTGGATACTTTCCTGTGCGCCCCTATTGAGTCTTACATGTTGATCCTCCTCCAAGATGCTTCCCCTTGTCAGAGAAACCATAGATACAACACCAATATTCTCTGGGTTAAGAGAATGGTCTTTGCTGCACTAAATGGAGACAAAGCTAGCTAGACACCTCCAAGCAGGAATAATACAGATTGGACCAATTTGCTAATGTATTGTTTCCCTTTGTTTGTACAGTGGGCGGAGGGGAAGCTGCCAACTTTGCTGCCTATGCCTTTGCACCTGCAACAATCGTTACTCCGCTCGGAGCACTGAGTGTGCTAATAAGGTGATGGCCCTTCATTTTTACACTTTCCTCCCATATTTATTCTAGATCTGGGAGTCTCTACGTAGTAGGAATATGACTTGCCCTGCAAACAGAAGCACGGCTTGATAACATTGTCCTGGAAAAACAAGAGCCAAGTATTTGCTTCAAGCTTTGTCATTTTTCAGAAAAGCAGTTTGTAATGGCACAATTGGAACCTGAAGCAGCTTCTATTAGGTGTTCAACTAAGAGTCTCCCGAGACCCACCTGCTCCTTTCTAAATGATGATGGCCAGGAAAGTTTATTTCTGCTCCTGGAGTGCTTCAGGAGTGATGGCTTTCAGCTTAGGGCCCTTGAACGGGTCCCTCCTCCACAAAAAAAGGCCCAATTTTATTTCTTTTGCTGGTTATTTAATTGTTGTTTATAGCCATTTCTAGTCAGGCTGGTGGTGGGGCTCAGGGCAAGAATTTTGCCTCCACCCCTATTTAAAGGCACACATTTGTGTTCTTCTTTTTGTCTGTCCCCTTACTGCCAGGTAACGATAAATCCCTTTTCACTAGAAATACCCCAGTAAGAGAATGTGCCATATCATATTATTGGCATTTATTTGGGACACAGATGCCCTTTCCCCCACGAAGAGGTTTAATAGTTACATGCCTAGTTTCTGATTTTGGCAAAACAGATGCTCTGTGTGTATTTGAAACTTTGGCTCCGAATTAAAATTGCTGAAATTCCACAAACCTGTTTGTAATCGGGCGCCTTTGCCCTTCTCTCTTCAGGTGATTTTATTTTGAATGTTTGACCTCAGAGCAAATGTATTAATAATATTTTTTCCCTGCTACACCCAGTGCCATTTTGTCCTCCTATCTGCTTGGGGAGCGGCTCAACCTCCTGGGCAAACTGGGTTGCATGCTGAGCGTTGTGGGCAGCACCATCCTCGTGATTCATGCTCCAGAGGAAGAGGAAGTCACCACGCTGAAGGAAATGGCCTCTAAACTTAAAGAGCCAGGTAACCATGAGGCAGCATAGAATCGTTGGCTTGTTTGCACTCTCTCCACGGGGAGCTAGGCAGCTCACAATGATTAAAAGAAGATAACAAACACTCTGAGGTTTAGACTACCTCTAGAAAATATGGTTTAATAAAGAATTAAACATTAGTCAAGATTATCTGAATGTTGCATCAAGGCAACTGGACTTCTTTTCTTGTGAGATTGAAACGTTTTGCTACTCATCCAAGCAGCTTTATCAGTCTGAGGAAAGTTAGTAGTGAGGCCTCCAGTTTATTGTTCACCTTGATTTCACATCACCCTGGTCTGAATAGGCTCATTAGGTAGACAATGGCCTGAACAGGTTTGCTAGAAGTACAGTGATCTGGGGTATGTGAAAGCCACCTATGAAACCCTTCCCAACAGCCACTAAGAATGGGTCATTCATTAGCTGTGGCCTTTCAGGTGGAGATGTGAAGTGCCTCTGATTTGTCTGTGGATCAACGAAAGGGCAGCATGATAAGTATCGGGCAGATAGAGCACGAGTCTCCCACCTCTGTTGAGAGAGGGGTTTTTAATACACATGCAAATGGCTTCCCTGACCCCCTCTCTCAAACCACCTATTTTATCTGTCTAATATGTGTACATCTTCATCTTTGAATGAGTGTCCTTTGTCCTTCAAATGAAGGTACGCCCCTGATTCTGGTCCTGAACTGTTGCCAGTCCTGTGTTGAGCCATCCTCCTGTTTAGTGGCTGTTGCAACTTTCCTCAGACTGACAAAGCTGCTTGGATGAGTAGCAAAACATTTTGATCTCACAAGAAAAGAAGTCCAGATGCCATGACACAGCTTTCAGATAACCTCACCTGGATGACTGAGAATCTTCACAGACATTAATCAAGATTAAAACCAAGATTTAAAACCATTTTGAAACCATATAAAAATCTCCACTAAGAGGCCCTCTGTATCCTTCCAGTGGTATGTGTCCCACTAATTAAGAACCATTCCCATGTAGGGCCACTGGTGCCAGGGGCAGAGTCAACTGCCAGGTTTTTTTTCCAGTTTTTATATGGAGCAAGGGAAATACCACATTTTCCTCTACAAGCAGCAAAAGATCTTGAGCCACCTTCGTTAGCTGTCAAAATTTGCTTCCACAAGATGGAGCCTGCTGTTATATTTATAGGCACTGTGTGGCAGGTCTCTCTGTTTGTGTTCTTCCTTTGTGGGAGACAGTGTTCCCTGAAACCATGTCAAGCCCCATCTCCAAGTTCCTGTCTAAACTTAAAGAGTTTAAATCAGATTTTTGTGACCGAGGGGTACACCTCATATACAAATGTCAAGGGAAGAATCTGCTTCCAATTTATAGAACATGTAAATATTTCCTTCTTACCCTTTGTGTGTATGGGTCTTCTGTGTAGTCTGCACTAGTCACCCTGGCTAATTAAAACCAACCTTTCCTTACAAATAGCATGCCAATAAAAAGTGCATTCTGTATTTCATATGGCTGCCACAACACAGAAAACTTATACCAAGTCAGAGTCTTGATCAATCTCACGGTTAGGTGTTGTCAGCACCGAATGACACTGGCTGTCCAGATTTTTAGTTAGGATTCCTTTCTGTCCAAAGATCCCAGGTATTGGACCTGACATTTGCAGCCTACAAAACAGGTGTTTGATATTGAGCTGTATTGTCTAATCCCTAGTGTGGTTTAACTGTCCCCTGTTGTTTTATGTCTTACAGGTTTCCTCGTTTATGCTAGCATTCTCTTGGTGGTCTGCCTGGTTCTGATCTTCTTCATAGCACCACGTTATGGCCAGACCAATATCCTTGTCTACCTCACCATCTGCTCGGTGATTGGGGCTTTCTCTGTGTCTTCAGTCAAAGGACTGGGCATTGCTATCAAGGGCTTTTTTGCCCATCAGCCTGTTCTGCAGGACCCTCTGACTTGGATCCTTGTTCTCACATTAGTGGCCTCTATCACCACACAAATCAACTACCTCAATAAGGCGCTGGACATCTTCAATACCTCCATGGTTTTTCCCATCTACTATGTGCTCTTCACCACCATTGTTATCACAACGTCTGTCATCCTCTTTAAGGAGTGGGTCACCATGTCTGTAGTGGACATTATTGGGACAATATGTGGGTTCTTGACCATTATTTTAGGAGTGTTTTTGCTCAATGCCTTCAAAGATATGGACATCAGTTTGAGGAACCTGCCACAAACACTTCAAAACTGTGATGAGGCTCCAGTGATCAAAGATGACAAGAACATCCTAATAGAGCTGGATGTTCCAGGTGTCAAGGATGATGGCAAGGCAAAAGTATTCATGATCTACAGTTAAAACATAAAATTGTCTTCCCTGCAGCCACAGGGACTTGGGACCAAACCATTATAGAAGCCCTGTGTGTGTGTGAAGACTATGCATATGAAATGTTGCCTTACCCTTCAGAAAATGGAGACCAGCTTCAATGCAATGAACCCTGTTCCTTCCCCGGCAGTGGTTTCTTCTTTTCATCCTTGGAATATCAAAGCACACTTTGAAGTTTGTAGTAAATTACCATGGAGGTTGTTATCCTGCCTGTCTCAAACAGCTCCACGCTGCTGATTTGAAGATACTTGGTGCCAACTCATTGGCTCCCCCTCTTGTATCTAATCTCCATTTAAGGCGGTCTTCTGCTAACTGCATGAAGAAAAGTTATGTCTGACCACTGTTAGCTCAAGAAGATTATAAACATGCAGAGTCCATGAAATCTGAACCTTCAAAGAAGAATAATGTCAGTTTTCTCCAATTCTGAGTCAATAATCCTTTACTGGAAGTATTATGGAGGAGATTTCTCTCCCCTACCCCCAAACTAATTTATATTGAGGATATTGCTGTTCTACAAGGTACACTGGCTTTCTATTGTATGAGTTAAATACTGTGGGCAGTAGAGCATTCGGCCATTTGACTGACACCTGTATTCCTGAGTGGCAAGAACCTGAAAATGCGATGACATGTGCCTATTCTGTATGTGTAAAGCAAGCGTTTGTGTCTTTTGTGTCTTCCACTAAGGTAAAACAGTTACCCTAACATTATTGATTATGCCAGATGTTGGTTTGTTTGATGCAACAGAAGTGATATTTCTGTGTCAGTTAATATCAAGAGGTGATGCGATCCAATTTTCTTGTCCCAAAACGAATGCATATGGAATAGTCTTTCCATCTGCAAAATGATAGAAGACCTAAACTGCAAATGAGACAAAGGACTAATTGCATTTGTATTGGTCTTGTTCATGGCTGGCAATCTATCCCAAGGTATTAGACAGCCATTCATTATACAGTGTACACACGTCTGTATGTAGAGGCAGCACATGTTCTGACAGTCCTGACCATGTTGGCTGGCCAATTCTAAAAGTTGTAGTCTCAAAAGAAAACTTTTCCAAGCATTGTAGGAAGTTTGCCGTGCTCCCAATTCTTGACATTCCCGAGAGATAGGACACAGTGGAACTTACTTCAAAATATATATGGGTGATGTAGACAGCCACTTTTCAACAGATTATACATTTATGCCTGTGGGGTGAATATGTAGGTTATTCTGGAGGCACAAGAACTGCTTGTTGAGAAGCCCTGGCTGGTAAACAAGCTGCTAACGTGCAGTACCTTCCCCTGAAAGATAGCTCTAACCCTTATAAAACAGGAACTGACACCAAAGTGTCCCACAATTTGGAGGGGGTTTTTTGTTTGTTTCTTTGGCACTGGAGGAATATACCAGGCTTTCCAAACACACCACTGTGTTCCCCTGTCAGTCTGTTCATTAAGTACTAGAACCACCAGTGCGGTCCCATGATGGTTTCTTGGGAAAACATGTACCACATTTTTAACGTGTAGTTAACCCTACTTAATAAGATATGTAAGTTGGGACAATATGTGTTTATTTGCCGATACCACACTTAAGACGTGGATAAGAAATAATGCTTCCTGATGTTCATGCCCTATAAATTGTACCGAGATGCATTGTCAACTTGAATACCTTTGTGTACCGATTAGATTTCGGTTATGATCACATTAGTGTAAACTGGGACAAAGATCGCCAAAGGATTTATGGTGTGATGACAGTTGAACGCATCAGGATTGGTCTCCCACGATGATCTCTAGCTTCCCATCCTCTCTTGATCAGTTAAATTCTTTTCTCTTTAGCCGGCATGACCTAGAAATCAGAACATGTCTGTACCACCACCTTACGTAACATCTTTGAAATGTGGGAATCCAGATAAAATCAAATAATCCAGGGTTCCCTTATTTCCAAATGCAGAGTCTGTTGAAAGAAGCAGGAGGTGTTGCAATGCCTTTTGCTGTTTATGTGTGCCTCCTAGTCTATAAGCATTGCGGAAATGGAGCCTAGCCTGTTTTTCACATTCTCCACCTCCCTTTGCTTTTAAAAATTCACAAAACCACCCCAGATTCTGATCCTGCATTCTGAATCTAGATTTCAGGTGCAGTCACCTAGATTATGAGGATTTTAGTTTTATTCTGTTTTTCTGCTGTTGCAGGAAAGAGCTTCACCAGTACATATTCTACAGTAGTAGCACAAGGGATTTGAAAAAGAAATCTGACCAGGGCAGGTTCCGACAACCTTCGCTTAGCCTAAACAGGCAGAATCTTAGTCCTGTATGTGAACTTGTGAAGAGTTAGCAGAAGCAAATAAAAAATAAAAAGTTTTACTCTGTCCCGGGCCTCCCATCTGCTTTTTACTTTTGCCATTAAGTAGTACAAAGTGTTGTCCATTTCCTCGGAGCATCTTTCTTGTTGCTTGAAGCTGTCCTTTTTCATCCCAGAAGGAAGCTCACATTCTTAGGATCCAATGTTGAAAATGTGGGTGACTCTCAAGTTGACTGCATCTTCAGCCATGTCAGTGCAGTAAATGAATTCCTCATGCTCGTTCCTGATTGCATTCTGTACTAAAAGCAAAAAGCAAAGTGTTCTGCTTATATACCACCCCATATGACTTCAACTAGCCTCTGGGCAGTTTACAGTTTTAATTACAGTAATGCAGTCTACACATTGCCCATCCCCCAGCAAACTGGGTACTCATTTTACCGACCTCGGAAGGATGGAAGGCTGAGTCAACCATGAGACTGTTACCTGGGATTGAACCTCAGGTTGTGAGCACAGTTATAACTGCCGTATAGGCATTTAACCACTGCGCCACGAGGCGCCATTCTGCCCTGCACTCTTTTTGTTTCCTGGTTTTCATACTTCAGAGTCCCCGCAGCATTTGTTTAACAGTAGCAGGAACAATTGATGTGCTTCTAAACTGAAGATCTTGGTTGACTTCAGGAATGGGATGGAATAAATACGGCATTTGGCACTTGATATTTTTGCCTAATGGTATTCTAGTAAAAGCTTTTCTTCTGTCCTGGCAAGCCACATGGAGGTATGGCAAAGGGCTGCAGTGTTGATGCACCCCTTCTGTCACGTCGAACACACTAAGGAGTCAGAGATTGATGCAGCCAAATTTAAGATGGAGAAGTGGGGACTGGGTCAGCTGGAGCCTGCCTGACTTTGTCCTGACATTAACACAGATGGCACTTCAGCCATAGCAACCAAAAAAGGAATCTTTTGCTCTGCTGCATGTTGTTTGCATGGTGATAAGGTGTTGGTGGGAAAGCTGACAAGGGGATCTCTCAGGAGCCATGAAAATATCCACATTTTCTTTCCAGGCTCAGCTGAGGGAGCATTGACTCCAAATCTGTGGGACGTGTCTGTGCCTCCTTGTTATCTATTTTTAAAGACTCCTTTAACTCCTAGAATCCTTGTAATTAATGAATGCATCCTACAATGAAATGTGATTAGTGTAGCTTTGTGAATACCAGTAATTTTGATGCAGTGACAGGAATTTGTTGCTGGGGTTTGATTATTTGGCATTTAAACATTCTCTGTTTATACCTGGAGAAGCAGAATAAAGATCTTTTTATAGAAACTTTTAAGGGTGGTGATTTGGTGTGTGTGCGTCTTTCTGTTGATGTCCCATCCATCTCTCACCTTCAGCCCCACCCCACCCCACCCCACCCCAAAAATAGAACTCACCTCTGTCACTGGGAAATAAATTATTGGGATCACTTCAGAGGTTTCAGGGGAAGACGTTTGCAGTGGAGCCCCTATACAGGAGTTCTTCACCCATGAAGACTACCTGCCTAACCAGTGGCTCAGCCAACAATTAGTAAGACAAACCCTGCCCCTAGCAAGCAAGGATTTCTTAAGTCAAACACAGCAATAATAGCCACAAAGTTTATTAAATATATAACTAGGCAAAAGGCACAACAAACAGCATTATTCAAGTATTTGCATAGATCCACAGAGATTGTACTGTAAAAACCTGTGAGTCATAAAATGGTAGCACATTGGTGCAGGGCCTCTCCCAAAATAATTAAAATGAAAAGCAGCCTGTGCAATCTTATGCTATTTTTGTCCTTGAAAAGAAGTCCCATGTGACTCACTGGCTCTCACTTCTAAGCAAATGTGCATAGATTTGCAGCCACATTTAACATTCTCCTCCCAATTCATCCTTTCAACATACACAGGAAAAGACACAATGATGATGCATTTATCAACTTGATGTAAGGTTGCCATTTCTTGGTCTTCTTAGAATATCCATAAAAAAGAGGATATTCTATCAGTCTTCTCTTCCACATTTAGGGACCCTTGAGTTCCATAACATAGCAGATGGGGTTGCAGAATATACAGCCCTGTTTCTGTATGAGGGGGAATTAGACTGTTTCCCCACCACCACTGTGGAACTTTTAAGGAAATCTTTAGAGAAATGGCAGCTCTTTTATGCAGCTCTAAATATTTTGCTTTGGAACCTAACCGGCTCTTCTTTGGAGTATTCTAATATGGCCTAACGCCAGGCATGTCCAAACTTCGGCCCTCCAGATGTTTTGGACTGCAACTCCCACAGTCCTTTGCCATTAGAATTCTAAGCTTAGAATTCTGGGAGATGTGGTCCAAAACATCAGGAGTGCCAAAGTTTGGCCATGCCTGGGGCTTTTATGAAACCAGCAAGGGCATGGCTCATCAGTGACTCAATAAGAGTACAGCATAACAAAAATGTTTCCATCTTATCACAGTTCTGAGTCAAGTTTTACTGATGCCATTAACCTGAAACTGCCTGAGTCTTCAGGACACAGAATGCCTCCAAGGGTGACTTTGTATTCTAGATTGACTCATGTTCTGTTTCAAAGTAAGTGGCAGCTGGCATGGGTGTGAGACACCCTTGTGCGCGCACGCGCACGCACACAAAAAAACCCTTCCTTCTGAATATTTTAAATTATAAGTGAGAAAACACTTGGATGATTCATCATTTCTCAAAGGACTCTTTGGTTTGGTTTTAGAACGAGCGCTGAAACTTGGCAGGGAGGAACGAACACCACCTGAGGATCAGAGAAAGGGCTGGCAGCTTTCACGGCCATTTACCCATGGTCAGAGAGCCGTAAACATCATATTGTAATGCAAGTCTGAAAGCAAGACACCCCTGCCCCAGTCACAAACGTTCTTGAGCCAGGATCTACAGACTGGAACGTCTTTCTGCAAACAGGCTCTTGTTTTTCCAGTTGGACTCCCCGGACTCCTCATAGAAATGCTGGGCTCCCTCTTCAAAGAGGATGGCCATGGCGGACATGAAAGGCTGGATAATTTTTACAAGTCTAGATCCACCCAAACACGTGGTCTTTCTTTTTATTAATAGCACCAACATGGATTTTTTTTTTTAAATTCAAGTCTGGAAAGCAAAACCGTTGCTCCCTGTTTTAGGAAAGCCATCATGGAAAGCGGATGAGGCAGAACTGACAGTACAAAGAAATCACAACAAATTGCTTTTTAAAACCGGAGAAAATAGTTAAAAGCCTCAGACCAGTAACAACCAGGGACAGGTTGTTGTCTGAATATGTGTGGGTGGCAAAAGGTTATCTCATCAACGTGCTCCCAGCTTAGATCACAGACAGCCAAAAATGATATGACAGCTCTATACTGGGAATGCCCGACTTACTTAAGCGAAAAATTTGATTTCTAATAAAGTAAGAATTTGACCATCTGCCTCATAGTTAAAGCACCATGGATTAAGGCAAGCATTCCGTTGAACCCATTGAAATTCAAATCCCCCTCTTAAGATAGATGATTTAGAACATGCACTTCAGAAAGTAAGCTTGGAGCCTATGAATCAGATGGGACAATGTGCAAAAGAACATAAGTCAATGAATAACGACGGAGTGTCCCTCATTATTATTTAGGGATCATGGTTTTTGCTCATAGTGCCATGTCTGAGGGCTTATACTGTCTAGTATCCCATTGAATATTTATGCATGCAGAACTGCAACTGTGAAGCACTGCAACAGATTGACCTAGTGCTGGTTGTGTGCCTGGTCATAACCAGCAGCACTTCAACAGATCACCACAACAACTGCTGCAGCTGAAGTTCCAGATCCATGTCAATATTGACCACAGTTCTGGCCACTGAAATCTAGCCAGTAAATGTTGATTCTAGGTTATGGCTAAGGACCACACCAGCTATCAACCAGTGTCAAGTATATATTTTCAACCACCAAGGGTTAGGATGCAAAGGTGGAGATGAATTAGTGAAGTAAATTTTCTGAATGGCTATACCCAATCCAAGTGAAAGATAAATACAGAAATATTTAACTTAAGTGTATGGAATTATGGTACATAAACAAAATAATGTGTAACAGAACTTTCAATTAAATGCAATCAATTAGGACGGCTTTAAAGTATCTTCTTAATATTTGGTTGACTGGTAAATTTTGTCTGGTGGTTCCTTTTAAGAAGATCATGTAAACTAGAGCATATCTTAAACTACAATGACAAAGACGCCATATAATTCATCTGCTCACCTGCTTCTTAACACTCAAAAGTGTATGGATATAATTTCCATGTAGAGGGAAAACTTGCATGCATGTTGCATTAAGAATGGGGTTACAAAAATCCCATATGGATCAGACTGTGGGGTCAGGACTAACATAATGGTGGTTTATGAACTGCATCTGACATTGGAGTGAGGAAAATGTGGTCCTTCAGATGTCCTGGATGAAAACACACTAATCCTTACCACTGGCTCTTCTAGCTGGATCTTCTGAGGTGTGATGTCCAATACATCTGGAGACCTAGATGGTTACCTACTTGGTTTTTAGAGCAGAAAAAGGTCTTGTATAAGTACCTTTGATAAGGGCATGTGTCACAAATGCAGATTGTTGATAGTCTGCTTTTGTGACACAGAGCTCTGTCTCACCCCTCTGTTTCTGACCTCATTTATCACTTGCCGGAGTGAGCATGGCAGAAGTCTAGATGAAGATCTGAAGCAAACCATAATGGGTGAAATGGCCGAGGAAGGAGGAGCTAGATACTAAGATAAGGGGCTCAAGAAACGCCAGGCCCATGCAGGTTGTCAAGGCAAACAGCACACCACCACACAATCTCTCTCCAGCATTCTGGACGAGCAACTATTAAGATGGCAAATGGAAACAGAGATGAGGAAAGGCCATAGAAATATATGAAAGGTGGTGAGTGCAGAGTGTTCTTAATATCACTGATGCTTTCAAATTCAGAAAGCCACCATCAGAAACATTGCATGCAAAATCTTAACGAATGTGATGGCCTGCCTGGTAGAAGAACAGAAGATTTCACGAGAGGGCAAAGACACAGTGGTAAGCATTGATCTCAGGAGGATTCCTTAATATAGGGCGAGAGAACCTCTATTGCAATCACATGGCAAAATTCAGTAAGACTGCAACACCTTTTTGTAGAGTGCCAAGTGGAGGGGGTACCATTAGCCCTGAGGTCATGGTGGAGCATCGCAATAACAATCTTCTTATGACTCCATGGTTCCGGCAAAGTTATACAGGTGTTTTGGGAAATATGAGAACATACTGGGTCATGGTGCAATGTTGATTAAAATCCTTTTTCTTGTTTGTAGAGACAATGCTAGGGAGAACGGAGACCTCATCCTCTTCCGTTTGATCACCTTGCATATTGCACTATAATATGTGAGCACCATTTTAAAAAAAGGAAAAAAATGCAAACTAAAACACATTAAATCTGATGTGTACTGATTTCCAGCAGAACTGCATCTACCTGTGCCACAAGTGGCAGGTACTTATGCTAATACCAGCCTTCATATATCAAAACTCATTGAGTTATATGAGATGGGAGACCGTAATTTGAGAGTTGAATATGACCCGCATTTCATCTTTCAAGAAACAAAGCCCACAGCAAACTCTGGGTCAAACAAGAAAGAAACTGGTGTTGATTCTAAAGCTCTGAAGTCAACTTCAGCTTCTTAATTTCACTGCTCCAATATTCTTGAAGGTTGCATAAAGGGAAAGAGAGAAAGAGAGAGAGAGAGAGAACAAAATACAAACCTTTATAAGTATGGTAAGAAAGTTATGATGACTTCAGATAAGAAACAAGCAAAAGATTTGTTGAACCTGGGTGGAGCAATAGATTGGAACAATGTACAGTGGTACCTTGTATAAAGGAATTAATTCGTTCCAAATGAAATTATGTTAAGCAAATTTTCCTTTATACAAATTTCCCATAGGAATGAATTGAAAATGGAGTAATCCCAATTTTATGTTGCATGGCTTTGGCCCTTAGGTGATTCTGTTAAGCAAATTTCCCCTATCTCCAGAAGAGTTTATGTTGTACAAATTTTGTTATACAAACTGTTTGTTATACAAGGGTCCACTGTATCTTATAAGCCAAAATTCTATTGTCTTTTTACAATAGCCAGACACAAGTGGCATAAAGCTCAGCGGAAAAATGTGTCTCAAGTGGAGACAGTCAATGTAGGCATCTTCTTTTTAAGTCAAGACTCAGCAAAGGCTTCCACTGACTTTTCAAGTTGCACCAATTCCCAGAGTGAGATTTAGAGCACCTGCTTTATGCTGATGGGGTTTAACTAGCCAGATTTTGACCACAGATTCTTGTAACAGTTTTCAATTTGTGTAACAACAGTTATATAAGACATAACATGACCGACCCACCCACCCACCCACCCATTGAGAGTGCCAAAGATCTCAGTACACCATAATTTTTAGTCTTCTGAAAGGTTCCGGTTAACCCAGCTCTTCTTTAGTCAACTATGGAATTTATGAAAACAAGGTGTATGTAACTATCCCTTGACTATAGAATTAAAAATACCAGAAAACAATACTTCATAGCAAACTTTTATGCAACAATTGTTAAACAATGTTTAATATTTCATTTTTATCTTTGTGAGTTATCCAGAGAGCAATATTACTGGATGAGTGATATAAATATCATAAATATATAAAATAATGTATTTGATTATCAAATCAATGGCTGAATTAGTTTATTTATTCTCAACTGCTTCCCCAAGCTGTGGAACTCCCTGCCACTGGAGATTCACAGACTTTTGGCAATTGACTGACTGATGAGGAAAAAACTCATAATGATAGGCTGTACTTTTTCAGAATTGAGCTAATTCTGTGCTGATGTAATGCAATAAGTAATGGTGTTTTATATGTACATTTATGGTTGGATTACTGTTGTGCCTCTCCACATGCCCACCAGAGCATGCAAATCACTGCTTATTAAAGGGTTCCTTGGTCTATTTTCAAGGGCCATGTGACTTCATCACACTGTCTCCAAGTAATGTTTTGCTCCATGCTTCTCTAACCAGCATTTAATCTTATATACCTCACCTTAGTCAAGATCTGATGCCCTCCAATACTTCTTGCAGAACCATGGGGTGGCTCTCTTGGTGTATTATCTTTCCTGGGCAGGCCAGCCCTGGCACTTGCAGGTATTGGATTAGCAGGAAGAGCTTTCTGAGGGGGGTGTGGTCTGAAAGAATCCTAGGGCAAGGTTAGAGTAAAATTAGCAAGGCAATTCTTAGGTTCCTACCTCAAGTATGTAACCATGACAAAATACTCTAAGTAAATAAATAAATAAATAAATAAAATCACAACACACACAAAATCGTTGTGAAGTGAACACAAGGAGATCCCAGAAGGGAAATAAATCTCTGTGATCTGAATGGAAATAATTCTCTGCAATCCTTTAGGCGAGTGGTTCCCGACTTTGGATAACCCGGGTGTTCTTGGACTGCAATTCCCAGAAGCCTTCACCACCAGCTGTGCTGGCCAGGTTTCTGGAAGCTGTAGTCAAAGATGACCTGGGTTACCCAAGGTTAGGAACCACTGCTGTAAGTAATTCTCTCCTCTCACCCCAGTTTCTGTCTCATATTAATTTGCCAGGCTTATACAGCTGTGGGCCAGCACAGGAAATGGAGCCTCTCCCAGCCACAAAAACAAGGTGCACTATGGCCAAGGACAAACAAGGTATTTTGGCACCTGAGGGGTAAAAAAATCCCACAGGCTGCTCTCCCCATGTGATAGGAAAAATACAGCACCAACAAATTAAACTATGACTTGCTCTCCTTTCATGACACCCTAAATCTGCCACCTGAGGTGGTCACTTCACTCCCTGTGACAGATTGCTTCACATCCTGACTGTGAGGACCAAGGGAGATTATATTTCTGTGCTACTTTCTAGCTCAGATCATTGGAGTAAACTCAGGGTTCAAACGTGAATGCACTAAGCCTTAAAAATTCAGTGGGTAAGTAGTGGCTGTCTGGTAGGGCCTAATGCTAGTGTGAGGCACAGAAATGAGAAAATGGCTGGGAACAGGAGAGTAGTCTGCACAGATGTTGCATCGGGACCTCTATGCACTAACAACAAGCTCTTTATCCAGGACAGAAGCCATCAATACTTCATTTCAAAAACTAACACAAGGCCTCCCCCTGCAGGGAAAACAATGTCCACACACAATGTCCTTGCACTGGAGCAAACATCATCACAGGGTTTGTGCTATCAGCTGAATGGCTCATTACTCATGTGTATGAATGGCAGAGACAAGTGATTACCAGTGCTGCACATATTATTTATATACCTGTTTTAGCATTCAGTTAAAACAGGCATATCCATGCTGAAGTTACATCAGTGCCCATTGACTATTCTACCAGCGGTCATGCCCTGCTCTGAGGCACCTGGAAGTCACACAACCACTCTGTTCTCCACAAATGAGCCAAATCAGTTACAAAGCCACTTGGAGTCCTTTTGGGAAGGAAAGAGGGAAAATATTTTAAACAGAAACATTTTAAATAATCAAATACTGTAAATAAAACTCCGACCGTGGTTTTCTGACATGCTCACCTGTGGGACAATGACTTTGGGAGCCGGAGGTGCTGGCCGGTTTGGCGGAATCCGCTTTGGAATACCCTTTCCTTGGTTCTGATGCTGCAGGACAGGGGGTTTCCTTGTATAGTTGGCTGGGAGGGCGGGTGGCTGGGCAGGGCGTGAGATCTCTGGAGGGGGCTCGCAGTAAAGCACTTCAGAAACAGGAGGGATCTGCGGTGTGCCAATGGCCTACATGAAAACAGCATCCATTGTTGGTGATCATTTCTCAGGCTGCGGCTGCTGTGTTTGCATTATTTAGAATGCTCTTTCTTTAGGTGACCAAATCCAAGAACTGACATGGGGATGGATCTGGTTTTAAATGTAAACCAATGGGCTGGTAGCTGCTGAGAGTTTTTCAGGCTGTTTGGCCATGTTCTGGAAGTTTTTCTTCCTGACATTTCGGCAGACTCTGTGGTCAGCATCTTTGGAGGGCAAGGAGCTAAGGGGACTAAACAGGCTGGTAGTTGTAGATATTTCCATACTCTCCTCCTCCCGCTAGCTAATGCAGTCCTGGGACCATGAGAGGCACACATTGGGATATCCTTCCCAATCAGATTGAATGTCAAGAACAGGAATGTCCAAACTTCAGCCCTCCTGATGTTTTGGACCACAGCTCCCAGAATTCTAAGCTTAGATTGCCAATGGCAAAGGACTATGGGAGTTGCAGTCCAAAACATTTGGAGGGCTGAAGTTTGGACATGCCTGGTCTAGAAGCTGAATAAAGAAACTAGATTCCAGATCCAACCCAAGGGGCTAAATCCAATTCTTAGTCCCAACTAGGATCAAACCTGTAACGAAACCAGGCCCCCTCTGTGTATGGAGGATGCAGAGAATTGTAGTCCTGCTGTCCCTTCAGTTTTACAAAGGGCACTCCCCAAAGAAATATGTCTCCCAGGAAGCACCACATTGGCTTTCTGTTATAACCAAATTTGACCACAGGAAGCAAAAGTGACAGAAGCTGAGGCAGTGTCAGAGGGAAGCCCTTCTCTGGGAGGAACAAAACCTGACTGGGCAACTGTTGGAAAATTCTGGGAGCTTGAAGAAACATACATGCCCACATCAAACAATTGTAATCAGAGAAAGAATATTTTTAAAAGGCCCAAACGTCTTCTAAACAATCTTTTTTGGCTTGTGTTTTCACAATGTGATAAGAGAAACCTCAGTGCTCTTTCTATGGGCCACATGTTACAATGTTAAGGGACGATCAGCATGGATCAGACCCCGATTACAGTCAAAGACATGGAAAATGTCAGGCATAATTCCACAGCACTGTCTTGAGTACCTTTCTCTGGTCCTGAGGGGTTTTCAGTTTGAAGGCTGGGTTGGCATGTCCATTGTCACCACTCTGAACCGGGGGAGGAGCACTGTTTTGGAAGAAGAAAAGACAACTAGAACCACAAACCATTTCAATGACTGCCGCTGCTACTCCATGTTTCTGTTTAATGTTTGCCCTATGGCAGACACTTAGGGAGACCCCTACAAACAAACTCTAAGAGTCTAAACTAGACACAAACTAAAAAGGAACACATCAGATGGGTGAATAAGTTGGAGGCAGGAAATCAACACAGTGACTACCTGACCCACAGTAATCCAGACTCTCTTACAGACATTGATAACTCCAGATAAACCTAAACTCAGGTTTTGAGCCGGATATTTCTGTATGATGAATCCTAATGATTGAGAAGGGATGTGGCTGGGAGTTGTGCATGATATAAAGGGATTAGTTATGCTTAACTGGTCTTTTCCGTATATAAATAACCATAGTATGACTGAAAGAAAAGAATTATCACTGCTGAGGTACCATCCTGCCCTTTGGGCAAGAAACATGAGTGGCAAGCAAGGGGGGGGGGGAGAGACAGTTACATGGAACCACTCATCCCGCCCTATACCTAATGAGCTGCAGAAAATGAATATGCATATGAGTGTTATGTGCCCACAAGTCAAAACTGACTTACAGTGGCCTTCACAGGGCGTTCAAGATGCATCAGATATTTATGGAATGGCTTTAGCAGTTCTACCTCCCAGTGTCTTTCTATGCCTGAGCAGAGATTTGAACTCAGCTTCTAGCCTGTCACTAGATCCACCACACCACACAGGATGTCACATATAAGTTACCACCATATGATAAAAAGTCACCTGTATGGTTGGGTTTTACTTGATGTAATTATGGCCTGCTTCAATGGAACCAGCCTGGCTCTCAATTTATAACAGCAAAAAGCCACTACAAGCACAGTCAATATCAAGACAGAAACCAGGACTCCTATGATGACTGGAGCAGCACCTGGCAAGAGAAAAAGGACAAAAACAAAACAAAACACCCAATGTTATTCAAATCCTTTTAAAAATATCTTTCTTGTTCATCCAGGATAGACAGGTGCAAGAAACCAGAGAACAGGATTTCTAGATTTTTTTCTAACCTAAGAGCTGATTGCCATGTCACCTGTGTGAGGAAAATTCACCTGCCAAGCATGGTCCTCCAGTCAGCTCCACTGGGACAAAATCTCTGGCACTCTGTTGCATCTGGCTATGCTAATGCCCAGCCCCAGCAACCTCCCTCCATTCGCTTTCCACTTCCACAAAGAACAATAAGTGACACTCACTTTCTGGAGGCATGGGGCCACTGTCCAGGCTCCCTCCGTTCCCAGGTTTATTGCAAAATGGCGGTGCCCATCCACTGAAACAATGGCAGTTCTGGTTGTTGTTGCAAATCTATGAAGAGAATAATTCGGGACTTAAACACCAGCCTTTCATAGTTGTTACAAACTCTGTAACCATTCCAGCCCCCTCTTCCACCAAAACAAAAATAAAATAAAAATAAAACACCAAACACACAAACACCCAGATTAGTAAGAAGCATTTGAATCTCCCATTAGCATCTGTTGGACCTGTAAAAATCTAGAGCTATATGTAGAATGTCCCCTTGATCATCAGTGTGGTGTTTCTAAATTCTTCTCATTTCTGTCATTTGGGTTCCAAAGGATACATTTCCACTCTCCAGAAGTCTCTTGGGGTGTGTGGACATTCCTGAAGTGGATCTGAGAGGATTCCCCGCTATTTTTAACCACTCGGCCAATATTCTCGTTGTCTAGCCATGACAGATGGGAATAGGAACTTTTTAAGAGCAGGATCACAGTTTAAGGAAACTGAGAGCATCTGACAATTGGCATTTGTCATCTAGTTCAAAGAATCCTCCTTTTTCTACGGGTAAGACATCTGTGAATGCTCTAATTAAAAAACTCATTTGAACAGCAGACTACACAGGAAGTTCCATTAAACTTTAATTAAACCTTTTCCCAAATCTATTCCACCACCCTATACAGAGACAAATATCTTTACAGCTGAATGGGTTTAACTACAGATTGATCTAGAAACACCAATGGATGATCTGTGTGTGTACAATGTTTTTAAATGAAAAGAAGTCCCAAAGGAATAGCAAAGTAAACCTCAAATTAATCATGCCCTGTGTCCCCCCCCCCCCATTAGCCTGCTTGTACCTCATCATCAAATTTTCAAGATACAACATGTCAAAATCCTGACATGGTTTCAACCTCGGGATTTACACCAAGAGCTTCTTTGACTAACTATATGAATAAGTGTAGACTTTATTCGTACTAGATCAAAAGTAATAAAGAGAGCCTTTAAAATTTAGTTCATGTTTAGGACATGGTAGGCTTTGCATTTGCCCTGAACATCCAATTTAGGGGAAATGTTTTGTAAATCGTGTATGTGAAATACTCTCACTGACTAGATGCAATTGGACTGGAAGATGTTCGTAGGCTGTTTCTAACCCCAGCAGCGAATCATTTTGGTTGATCCAGGGGAAATTTTCTGCCCTCAGTCTCTCAAGGAGACACACAGACCATCAAAAATGCCACAAAACCTGACACAGGAAATGCCTAGATGTCCAGTGAGAGTTCCAAAAAAGAAGGAAGGAAGGAAGGTAAAGGAAAGGAAGGAAGGTAAAGGAAAGGAAAGAAAGGGGAGAGATGGGAGAGAGAGAGAGAGAGAGAGAGAGAGAGAGAATTTTGGGTGTGAAACATTTCAGGGGGTCCTGTGACCCATTCAAAAAGTGAAGAGCTATTCCTGAGGGCTTTGCAGAAGCTGAAATTCATTTTTTTTGCCAGAAAATGAGGGCTCTGGATGAGGGCTAAGGGTGCAAAAAGAGCCCTGGTGGGTTACATGACACCCCACAATGCACTTTGCTCACCACTATTCTGACAAGACATCTCAGAATTAACTTTTACATGTACAATTTATTTGAGTGTAATGAGTCCCAGGAGGGAAGGCGGGAAGGCAGGAGGCAGGCTAAATCAAACTGTCAAGGAATGAATATAAACATATAAATAAATAATATAAAGTGCTAGCAGTTTTATAGCATTTTAACTACCATGGCTCCATCCTATATGATTATGGGATGCATAGTCTGCAGAGGCCCTGGATTCAATCCCCCACCCCCAAATTATTGTTCAGTGGACTGTATTAGTGCTCTCAGGCAAAGAACTCTTAAATACCATACAAAACCACACATTTCAGTATTTCATGGGTGGGAGGCATGAAATACAGGGATATCACAGGGTGCAGTTAAGGCAGGGGTGCCCAAACTTTTTGTAAGGGAGGGCCAGATTTGGTGGCTGAGAATGTGTCAGGGGCCGGTTGCTTCCCAACCCTGCCACCCCACTGCAAGCCCCACCCACTTTATTTAAAAAAACATGGGGTGAAGGAGGGGGAGGGAGGGGCAGGCCAGCCAGCCGCGGGCTACTCAGAATGGCCTGACGGGCCGGATTTGCCCCCCCCCCCGGGGTGGACTTTGGACAGGCCTGAGTTAAGGGATATCCTACTGTGCGGTGTAGAAAGATACCTACTCCATGGCCACTGCACTTCTTCCCGCAGTCTCCAGTATCAAAGAAGGAGGTGTTCTGACAGTGTCCCTCAAAGCAAACCTGTGGGGGAAAAAATATGTTCAGAATTAAGACCAAATAAACAAGAAACACGGTAAATGCTTTGGAGTATAGGAGATGGCCGGGGGTTGGGGTGGGGGGTAGACCTGCATGTCCCTTCAAAGGTCATGACACTTGACCACACTGAAAACCAGCGAAAATAGCTCTCTTCACATGGTTGCTGTGAAATACCTGCACTTACGTGATTGTCTCCACACTTGGTCCCTGCCATCACAAGTCCTGGGTCCAGCATATCCCCTTCGTTTTCTTCATCACGGTAGACATGAGTTCCACGACAACGGATCTGCCTTCCGTTTAAAGTGATTGTTGTGTCAATTGCAACAGCATTGGACTCCAAAGGCTTGGAAGCAGAGCTCTGGCACTGGATCTTGCCACATTTAGCATCCCTGGACAGAGAAGAGAGTGCAGGTTCCCCTGAACATTCTGGCTACAGCTTCACTCAGACCAAGAAGTAGCCATTTAACTTCCTATGAAATTAGGTCTGTAATCAAGACTCAATAACTGCAGCGTGTTTTATGTAGGGCTGCCCACAGAGAAGGTGCAGGCAATACAAAATGTGATGTTCCACATCCTGACATGGAGAGGCCCGCCAGGAGCACTGCTAACCCCTTAAAGCCTTGGGACCTGGGTATCTCAGAGGCTGTCAAATCACTGGTGGGCAAACATACTTAGAACTGCAGCCTTTTAACCTCATTGGATACCTATTTCTGTGTTTCCCTTAGTTTTCTGTTCCATTCCCACCTCTTTATGAGATCATTCGAGATAAAGTGACTAGCTGATGTTCTGCACTCAAGCCAGGGGGTGGGTAATTTTTTCATTGGTAAGGCTAGAAGCCTGTATCCTCACTGAGCAGACTTGTTGGCTGGGAGAAAGTTCTGTTCCAAGCTGCGGAACTACTCCTGGACAGGCAGCACCACTTGCCGTTTCACAGAGCAGACGGTGTGCATAGCCCCAAATAATTCCTCTGCCATTCATCTCAGATTTGAACTTCATATCCATAATAAAGCAGCCAAGGGCTATTCTGAGAGGAGAAAGCAGGAAGAGGAGCTGATTTTTCTTGCCCTAACGAAAACTGGACTGAGAAACCTATCACCCTCCAGAAACTGTTCAATTATGACTTCCACCGAGCAGCATCGTTGGCTAAGTTTGCTAGGCTTGTTGGAAACTGAAGTGCAATAATAATAATAATAATAATAATAATAATAATAATAATAATAATAATAATAATAGTAGTAGTAGTAGTAGTAGTAGTAGTAGTAGTAGTAGTAGTAGTAGTAGTAGTAGTAGTAGTAGTATAAATAAATAAATAAATAAATAAATAAATAAATGGGGTGGTGACAGGCTCCCCAGCCTGTTCCAGAGGATTTAATACAGGCATGTCCAAACTTCGGCCCTCCAGATGTTTTGGACCACAATTCCCACAGTCCTTTGCCATTGGAAATACAGGCTTGGAATTCTGGGATTTATGGTCCAAAACATCAGGAGGGCCGAAGTTTGGACATGCCTGATTTAATACAAGCAGTGCTTTACCACAGCTACCAATTCTATTTAAACAAGAGTTCAACAAGAAGCCCACATTAACTTGTAGTCAGTTGCAATACGAAGCTGCTTAATCTTTCAACCTTCTGTTTGTGAGGACACAAGATCCCTCAGACCACAGCACGGTGTGCTTTATACCTGGCGCTGCACTTCTTGTATCGGCCATTGGTGTCCTTCCCACAGTTCCCGTAAGAATCTCCAGCAGCATTTACCTTCTCAAAGCAGACATCAGGGGCAGGCCTAGCTCCTGTATGGAAGAAATTGGTGTAACTGGTCCTCTCTGAGAGAAGGCAACTTCCCTAAAATTCCCCACTTGATTTCAGATTCACTGAACAGCACACTGTTGTCTTTTTTGTAGGCAAAAAGAACAACGAGGGGGGAAGCTCTTCTTCTAACAGAGGGAAACATGGCAGTCCATGAAATGGTGCAAGCAGCAGAGAAATATATGACACCTTGTGGCTCATAAGCGATTTTTGAAAATCAAAAAAGTTCACATTCTTATTTTTTTAAGTCTTTAGATTCTACAGTAGTAAAAGTAAAGTTCCCAAAAAGGGAAGATGAAGAGGGGAGAACACTAACAGAGTATATGATCTTCTAAAGCCACGTGGAATTTAAACAAAATTGTATACTGTTCAAAAACTTTAGGATATCATAATTGGTGGTTTGATGGAAATTCACCAAGGAAGCAGACTGGTAGAATGAGGAGAATTGTGTCTCCCACTCAGTTTTTATTGGCTTACAACTTACCCATAATGGGATTAAGAGGTCATGTTGGAGTAGCCAGACACAGGAGTAGTGAGCACCCATTAAAGGCTATGGTGTGGATGGAATTCCAGCACACACTGTTGTCAAAATCCACTTGGGGGTATCATGACTTGTATCCACAAAATCCTGAGCACTCAGGTACTTTGTGACAGGCTTAAAAATTGTGCATTATACAACTTTAACATAGATGTTCTTTCTTTTTTTTCATAACTAATTGTGTGCCTCTAGTGATATTCTTGGATATATTTTCAATTTTCTTTTGAAACTTCAAAATAATTCCACTTGTCTTTTAAATGTCTTTTTGTAAATCAGAAAGCATATGCAAAAAAATTGTGATCAACATATGTAATATGAATGGAAAAAAATTAAGAAAAACACTACAAGACCTTTGTATATAAGTAAAAACAAATCACTTTGATGTGAAACTTGCCTAACAACTCTTATAATATTAAAGTAGATGTTTGAAAGACATGAAAGCATAATGAAAACACAATTGAGCATAACACAAACAATAAATATTAATAATAGAATTCCACCCAATCCCAGCAAAAGATGATTTTTTGATCATGTCTTATCTTGAAAGACATGATAATGATGCATTTATACCCTTGGACAGGCTATTTACCAAAACTATTTCAGTGATTTTTCTAGCTACAACTTTCCAAAAGGTAAGAGTTACCTTAAAGAAAATCACTTGGAGGCCATAACCATGGAGCATAGTGTGAGGCCAGTTGGTTTGTACAGTATTCATTATTGGTGATAACATACAAATTTGGTATTAGATTGTGGTTTATTTTTTTCTAGCCACATATCTTATTTTGTCACATTTAAAACTGTATTTTTCTGCCCTGTGACTAGGGGCGTTTTTACACGACCCCTAAGATCTGCTGGCCACTTAAATTCAGACCAGAGATCTTGGGGGTTCATCGCTCTTCCTGTGTTCCCCCCCCCCTCTGCACTTCCTTGCTCCCGTCTGCGTGAGGGGAGGGAGAAAAAAAGGGAGAAAAAACGCAGGCTCACCTCCGTCTGCTGGTGGAAGCTGCCCCAAGCCCCGTCGTCGTCAAGATTCCTATCTCTTAAAGGGGCGGCGGGGACAAAAAAACAAACACAAGGCGAGGAGAGCCCAGCACTCACTACTTTACATCCACATCAGAAATTTTTCAGCTCCGGAGACCAGGTACTTGAAAAGTGCGCTGGGACGTGCTTAGGTGGGCGTGGTCGCACTTAATTTTTTGTAAACTCCGGAGCTGGTGGGGAAACAATTTTAAGCTCTGGATCTGGGAGCCATTTGCCACGAATTTTAGGGGTCGTGTGAAAAGGCCCCTAGCTGCTCCTCCCAAATTTCTGTCTTCTACTGAACTATTAAAAATACAGAAGCCCTGTCTATTGCAGTCATTCACAGATGTTCTTAAACTACAATTCCCAGAAGCCTTCACTACTAGCTGTGCTGGCCAGGATTTTTGATAGTTGTAACCCAAGTACATTGGTGACACAAGGATGGGAAGTACTTCTCTATTGTATCTGATCATAACAGCCACAATCCATGAAGACTGAGCTTATGCCGAGCTTGGCAATGTTATATTTTTTGAAGACTGAAACTTCCAGAATCTTTTTCTAAGCTCTTCGCATTTGATTGAGTCGAGACCAACTCTTCTTACCAGATCCCCAGAGCTGCAGACACTGCTGTTCATAAGTGAGACACATTCCACTGTAGCAATACGCTCTCCCATCTGCACATGGAGTGCCGTCCATGAGGTAAAAGTTTGCAGGGCAGAAGGGGGATTTGCCCGTACAGTATTCTGGCAGGTCACATGGCCTAGCCTGCTCTCGGCAAAGAGTTCCAGGTGAAATCAGCTAAAGGAAGAATTCAAATTGTTATCTATATCAGGTGACTTAAGGGGAAGGGGCAGGCTTTAGGCCTATTCATAGTTATTCCATCTGCTTAAGAATTCATAACAATTAGATTCCATGATGCAACATTTCCAACATTGTAAGCTTTTTCTGAAAGATAGGCATTCAGTCAAGATGAAGACTGATTTCCATTTTTTCAGTCTTTCCTTGTTAGCTCTTATACTGTTTTGCCGCCCAAATCCAAAGAAAGTGAGACCATATGTACGCTTCCGCATTGATTTCAAGGTCTTAATGATGACATACAAAGTCCTAAATGGTTTAGGACCTTGCTATCTGGCAGAACGGCTCCTGCCGCAAAATACTGCCCATAACACCTGATCATCTCAGGCAGGACATTTGAAGGTGCCGTCACTGATGGAGGCCCGTAAATCTTTGACAAGGAATCGGGCTTTCTCAGTGGCGGTCCCTCAGCGCTGGAACCAACTTGCTCCTGAGATCCGTCTGGCACCTTCCCTCCCTGCTATTATGTATTTATTTTGTTTTTATCTGTAGCCTATCTTGCTCCTGTTCTATGTTTTTGTTATACAGTCACCCACCCGCCCGCCATTTTGCGGTTCAGGTACTGCGGTCCCACTACATCGCGGGATCACAGTACCTGAACCTCGGGGCGGCAGGGGCGATTGGGTCGCTCTGCGCTGCCCCTCTGCGCTCCTCCGAGAAGCCTCAGGCCATTTGATGTCTTAACTGTTTTAATTCCTTGTTGTAAGCCGCCCAGAGACCTTTGGGTAGTGGGCGGCATATAAGCTGTAAAAATAAATAAATAAATAAATAAATAAACAAATAAATAAATAAATAAATAAATAAATGTGGGGGGGGCAGCGGGGGGCGGGCACAATCTCCATTGAAATGCATTGCCAATGCATTTCAATGGAGAAATTTTCCCAATTTGAATGCATTGAGCCAATGTTTTCCAATGGGAGGAAAAATCTCCATTGAAATGCATTGACAAGGCATTTCAATGGAGACGGCCCCGGACGAGAAGTCTCGGGCAGCGCGGGTGGCGATGGGAGGTAAGATCCCACAACACCACCTGCGCGTACTGCCCCAAGACTTCTCGGAGAGGTGCGTGATCGCCCCCCCGCCCCCAGCCCCCCCCGCCGCTTCCACATATTGCGAATGTTCATGCATCGCGGGTGGGGTGGGTCCCTAACCCCCACGATCGGCGGGGGGTTACTGTATATTGTTTACTAGTTGTGGTTTTATTTATATATTTGTGCTTAACTATTATATTGTATGTGAAGATTTTCAGTCATCCAGGTGAGTTTATCTGGAAGTTGAGTCATGGCTACTGGACTTCTTTTTGAGAGAGAGAAATGTTTCGCTGTTCATCCAAACAGCTTCAAGACCAATGAAGCTGGATGAACAGCGAAACATTTCTCTCTCTCAAAAAGAAGTCCAGTAGCCATGACTCAACTTCCAGATATTATATTGTATTTTACTATTTATAGCTTTTATTTCTGTCCAGTTTGTAAACCGCCCAGAGTAGCCGTGTAGCTAGATGGAGCGGCATATATATTTAACAAACCAACCAACCAACCAACCAACCAACCAACCAATAAATAAATAAATAAATCTGAGATTGTGATCAGGTTGCAGCTTTTTGGAGTTTTAAAAACTACAGAAGGATCCTTATCCAGGAGTGGGAAATCAAGGGACCCACTACTTTTCCCTCCTCCCTTCAGAATTTCCCTGGAAGAGGAGCATTATTATTAAAAAGGTCTGAAACATGTTGCAGCAATAAACACATTTTTGTGATGATAAATTTTACTCTAGATGACCTGTTCTGAGGTTCCCATTTTTGCTCAATCCTGCTAACAACCTCCACCTGATACAGTGATGAGTTTCACCCAGAGCAGATATCACAGGGCTCAATAAATAAAGCAGCATAAGCTAATTTCTACATTCTGTGCCACACCTAAAATAGTGTACATTGCACAGAATATATCCCTCCCAACCTCAAAGATGGGTGGGAAAAGGCTGAACCAGTTGGCCACAAACACATGGAAGTCTCCATTCATGGTTCTGGATTCAAGGTTCTGTAATTTTTCAAGCACCAGGCACTTCCTATTTGATCAAGTAGATCTGAGGTTCCCAACCTTGGGTACCCCAAGTGGTCTTGGACTGCAACTCCAAGAAACCATAATAACATAATAACATAAGAAGAGCCATGCTGGATCAGGCCAAAGCCCCATCGAGTCCAGCTTCCTGTATCTCACAGTGACCCCACCAGATGCCTCTGGGAGCGCATGAGACTAGATATCTGTCTCCTGATACCACTCCCCTGCATTTGGCCCTTGAAGTACCCTGGTTTTAAGCCTGGAGATTACACATCTCGACCATGGTTTGTAACCTGTGATGGACTTCTCCTCCAGGAATCTGTCCAATCCCCTTTTGAAGGCATCCAGGCTTGATGCCATCACCACATCTTGTGGCAAGGAGTTCCGTAGACTAACAACACGGTAGGTAAAAAAAAAAATCCTGGGCAGCACAGATGGTGTTGGGGAACTGCAATCCAAGAACACTTGGGTTACCCAAGGCTGGGAAATAGATGATATGCTGAACACTGCCCATAGCCATTTTCCTTCCAAAATGCCATTCAGTGGCAGTGTTAACTATAGTGCAACCCAAAAATAATTTGGGATCAGAAAAATCACAAGGAATCCTACATCATTCAAATGGAGAGCATTTCTCAAGAGGTTTTTATTCCAGTGGGGATGTACCGGGCTGCACGAAATGTGTGTACGTTGGCTCCAGGCTGGTACCCAGATCACTAGATGAAGGTCCTGTGATGTACAGGAGTAACAGTTGCATGCAATCGCAAAGAGCCCAAACATTTGGGTGTGCAAAGTCACTGAGTGTAGGTACTCGAAGCAGCCGCCAGGCACCTGGGACTGGCCCTAAGTTAGAGGTACAGAACGAGTTCACATTCCAAGACAATTTTAACTACATTTTTCTAGGAAAGCTGAGCTGTAAGTTGAGACACAGACATCTATATATATGCCTATATATATATACCGACCCTACCCGAGAGCTGAAGCTACATCAGCCTGTAGGTCATTAAAAGAATGCAGCTGTGCCATATAGAAGAGAACAAATAACTATTAGCCCCAATGCATGGTGGTTTAATCCTCTCAGAAGAGCTCTTCCTGTGTTCCCAAGTGCATACTTTGTCTTTCTGATGGCTGAGGCACAGCACACAAATGAGAGGCACCAAGAAATTGGTAACACAATCTCGCTGGGTGGCTCTGGTCTCAGCCAGGCCAGCTGCACACTTTGAAAGTGGAACATTCCACTTGCAGTTGTTAAGTCCCACAAGCCCAGTATAAAACAAAACAGCTGGTGTGTGTGGGGGGGGGAAGGGAGCAGTGGCCCCCTGAAATTGCAAAAGAGGACAAAGTAAGCACATAGATGGCTCATGATGAGGGCAAGGAGACTCTCCCTGAAATCTGAGGTTCCACCCACCCACTGGCTGGTTCACAGGCAGCTTCTGATAAATGGCCATTGCCTGGTGCTCCTCTACCAAACACATGCTTGCAGCGTTCATTTCCCAGATTGTCGCAAAACATTTCAGCAACAGAAGGATTTTCAAACCTGGCTCACAGCAGCAAAATATAAATATGACATTGTTCAATGTGAATGATGCCTAGAAGTTTCAACAGGCAGGTTTCCTTGGAATAAACCCAGAAGTCACTGGTGTGCAATCATTTTCTGATTGCTGCTTCTGCCTTCTGCATGCAGAAATGTAGGCACATTAAGCACATGGAAGCCAGCATGACATGAATCAGTGTGAGAGACCCAGAGACACCCAAAGAGCTCACCTTGCACTGGTCGCAGCAAGTTCCATGGGCGCACTCGGCACCAGGCTTCAGAGAGCAATTAGCAGCATTACAACAGGGATTATTGCATTCCTGAGAGACAGAGAGGAGAAACAAGACAGGTGATGTGTTTGCATGGTGGATGCCCTGAATCTGAAAGCACTGGAAGATATTCAGATGTATTTTGGGTCCCCCCGCCCCCAGGGCAAATTGGAAAGTTGTTGTAGCTGCACGTGCTTTCAATTTTCAACCCACATATAACAAAGAATCTGGAACAAGACCTTGCCCTACTTTTGAATCCTATCCAGGCTACGTTTGTGTGCTGCCAAATTTTCCAGCTGCAGCCTTTCTCCCACAAATTTGACTCC
>JAHTLZ010000010.1:67739026-67777227 GCA_023846285.1 Phrynocephalus versicolor
GAGAGAGAAACAGAAGATTATATGTTGCACATTATTATATAATATCAGGCAAAAAATCCGAAAATGAAATTTAAAATGTTGTGGCATCTTAAAGACTAACTGCTACATTTTAATGAGGACTTTCGTAGACAAGTCTGTACTCTTATTATTCCTCAGTTTCCACATGCCAAGAGGCGAGTTAAATAAATGGAAAGACAACTGTAGTTTCTCCCCTATCTGTTGTTGACCAAAGACCCCGTTTCGAACAATTTGGAGAGACAAGAGGCATCAGTGCTTCCATCACAGACAGGAGACGATTTACTGGTTTATATCTTCCCATCAACATAGCACACCACTCTGTGTTCTCAAAAGTTAAGATTCAAAACATCCTATGACCATTAGGGGACTTTTTCAGGGTCCCTAGGACTGAAGTCTTATCTACCAGTACCGACATAAAAATGGAAAAGGTCTTGGCACTTGGAACGTGTTGAAGCGATACTTAACACTAACTTCTGTCTTCATGAAAGCTTTTGTCCTTGCTGTTCTGTACCCCAGCAAAACCAATGTTGCTTTTCCTTCATTTGCCCCTGCTCAGAACTCTCTGTCTCATCTCCTATATCAATGGTGGCGAACCTCCGGCCCCCCAGATGTTTTGGACTCCAACTCCCAGAATTCCAAGCCTGTATTGCCAATGACAAAGGACTGTGGGAGTCGTGGTCCAAAACATCTGGAGGGCCGAAGGTTCGCCCCCACTGCCCTATACTATCATGGTCTGGACAGCATGGATCTTCAAAGGCAGTTGCTCCCATCTTCACTTTGGCTAACCTTCAGGGAAATGCCAAGCAATCCGCTGTGTCAAGGGTGATTTCTCATGATGAGGTGAGCCTGAATATGGTTAAACAAACAACAACCAGCATATAATATCTGGAGGGCCACCGTACCCGGAATAGATCAAGTGAAAACCATGAATGTTACACATATGTTCATTACTATTTATCTAGTTAAACAGTGGTAAATTGTGTGACCCCAAGTTCCATTGTAACAAGACTTCTCTTTTATCTCCCCTTTCTCTGCTGCTCTTAGTTCTACAGCTGCCACCACATTTCTTTTGGACTTTTATAAACAAAGCTAAACTCAAGACTGGTTCTTAAACCCAGTCTAACAGCAAAAGAAAAGAGAGGAAGCACGCTGTATTTAGGACATATATCTGTAGAACAGCATGTAAGAGAATGATTAATCTTTCTCTTTGCCAGCCAGTCCTGGGGAATACAGTTCTGTGGGAAGGAGAGTCGGGTTGCTTCAATGGAATGTTCAGCATCCTTACTAAACTACAGCTCCAGGATTCTTTGGGGAAAGCTGTAACACTTAAACTAGTATAACATGGACATATTTGCAATATAGACATTTCCCAAATGGAGGGGGGGGACAAATCCCAATCTGCACACCCAAGCCAGCTGCCATAAGCTAATTACTTGGACGTGATGCGAAATCTTTGCTCTTAGTTGACAAGCAGTTCTCAAGGGAGAAATCGAACAAAGTCATTCCAAATAACCATAAAAATCATTGTTTTCCTGTGTAGTGCGGGGACTAATTCCAAGTAATCGTCCTTCCTGCACACCATTGATCATCCCGTGACCAACCCTCCTCCCCTCCCCTTCTCCAAGTTCCCCATCCATGCTCCTCTGTCTGAGCTTTTCTCTCAGTTCATTTGAGCTTTTCTCTCAGTTCATTTGAACCTCGTTTTACTCAAGCATTCTATGAGATCCCTCCATTCTTTAATATCCTTCAATAGCTGAGTAGACACTGAGCTAGAATTGGCACCTCAGCAAATGCACAATGCCACTGAGGATACGGCGTATGTGCTTAATGAATATTGTTTATATATTCCCTTCATTGTTGTCTTTCACTCTATTTCCCCGTATTGTTTCCTAGCCTACGATGTCATTCTTCAGACTACAGAAGAAACAGGAAGTATTGGCATTATTTGCAGCGAACAAACAAAATTTTGCAAACAACATTTTACTCCATTAACACAGACATCATATTCCTGCAAGCTAGAAGAAGTACCGAGTTTTGCAGTGGTTAGAAACCCATTTGTTTTCCCAAACAAATGTCCTTGTTTTCCCAAACAAATGTCCTTGTATTTGTCTCTGCTCTATTCGTTTCTCTTCACTCTTTGTTTTATTCAAAATCCCTGCTGGATAGTCCATCTTCTCTGTCCCCCTCTGTGCTTTTACAACATTTCAGTTTGCTCACTCTTTCCACTTTCCTTTTCTATAGAAGGAGGGTTTTCTTTCTCTGTGGTTGTCTCTCCCTAATACATAGCCTGTAGAACTGGAGAGCTGCAAAGGAAAGCACCACACGGTATTAAAAGCAAAAGCAAAAAGTTCTGCTTATATACCACCCCATACCACTTCAAGTATTCTCTGGGCAGTTTACAGTTTTATTACAGTATGCAGGCTACAGATTGCCCCACCCCCAAAGCAAGCTGGATACTCATTTTACCACCCTTGGAAGGATGGAAGGCTGAGTCAACCATGAGCCTGCTACCAGGACGTGAGCACAGTTTTACCTGCAATGCAGACATTTAACCACTAATCAGGGTTGTCCAAACTTTTTGCCAGAAGGGCCAGATTTGGTGAGATGAAAATGTGTGGTGGCCAACCATTCAGCCACATTTGGCCCCTGGGCCAGACTTTGGACAAGCCTCTAGGTCATGCAAGGAGGTAGGGAGGATGCTGCAGCAATGGAGCTGGGGACAGGTAGGCTGGGCAGATGGCTAGGGGGAAGGACGGAGGCAGGGAGGGCAGGCAAACCGTAATACTGCAAACTGAGTCTCCATCCGATATGGGGAGGAGCCATTTGGTGGGGATGTGTGGCAGGCTGAGCTGGTGCGGAGAAGAGGCTGCGGGCCATTCGAAATTTGAAAATGGGCCACATTTGGCCCCCGGGCCTGACTTTGGACATGCCTGATGTACATGATGATATTCATATAGCAGGCCTTCCTGCTGCCTTGCTTCCAAGGAACATTGTAGACATCTCTCACCTAGTGCCACATCTCAATAACAAAAAAATGTATTAACCTATTTAATCACAAAATAGTGTGTACCTCGGGGTCTGTGTAGTTCCTCTACCAAGATTCAGGTGTCTACATTTCACCATTTACAGCTATATAAGATACAGCAACACAAGCACATGTCTTTTATTCAACTGTAGACAAGACTGGGCTTAGAGAATGACAAGACTTGTCCCAATAAGAGAGTCTTTCATTCTAACCACTCTAACATCTCTAGTTTGTACAGCATGTCCAAAGAGAACAAGTGCATCTTGAAAGAATTTTCAGTTTATACAGGCCGTATCAGGATTGTATCAAGTCACATAACACATTTATAAGATGGTGTGTGAAGAATTGTTTCCAGTCTGTGGCCCTCTTCAAATAGGCCAAAGGCTGTGTATAAGTCAACGGTATACTTGCTAGAATACAAAACAAAGTCAAACATATGGTTGCAATACACTTAATCAGGTGATATGTTGTCTACAAAAGCAGTATATGAACACAAAAGAAAAAAAAATCAAATTGTCCTATTCCACTAATTTCCTTATTTGTCATGGAACAACAGAAACATCAATATCTTGCTGTGGTTAATGAGTGTAGGCAAGGTGATAATGGTCTTGACTAATTACGAATGCAGCCAATGTATATGATCAGATAAACAACCTCCTGAGACAGGGCGACTCGCCCATTATGGTATTTCCTCAATAACTAACTAGCATGGCTGCTACTGTATCAGGAAGTCTCATGATATGACCTAAAAACTGCTTATGCATCGCTCACATCCCCAGTCACTACACTGCATCGACAACTGTTGTTTTTAAATTACTTGGTCCTCTCTTTTGTTGTCTGTTTGTTTTTTTTGTTTTAAGCAGTCCTAAAGATGTAAAACCTCTAGAAATTTTGAAGCCATGGGGGGGGGAACCTTTGGGGGGGGGAAGGGGGGATATGTTTTTTCCCTTTCTTTCCCAAAGTTTCCAGAAAGATTGCATCCCTAAGTAGCCCTCTCTAGTCCATAACGTATTAACTGAAATTTTATTGTTAAAACTATGGCATTAAAACAAGTAAGAAAGTGGGTGAGCTCAAAACCACTAAATGACCCCCCCAAAAGTGTACTTAAAAAGAATATTAAAGAAATCCATGTTGAAGACCTACATTTTAAATAATGCAAAGTAGAAGTATTTAAGAAAATGATGACCAAACAACACATGACCTACCAATACATTTCTGGTAAGAACTGATTAATGTGAACATAAAGAATTATATACAGTATATATTCTGCATATAAATAATTACAATTTAAGAGAAGAAATCCGGTGTTTGTTTTTTTCCAAAATTGACTGATGTTCATGCCCTCAACAGCTGAAGTAGAGAAATATTTTGTGTGCTGTCGATTATATAGCAAAACAAAACTTAGATAAGATTGTATTTTATTATATTGCCGAAAATGTTTTCTTTCTTTTAAAGCAAAGAAAGTGAAGTGGTATACAGTTTTATTATGCAGGCTGCACATTGCCCCCACCCAAACCCCAGTGACCTGGGTACTCCTTTTACCAACTACGGAAGGATAAAAGGCTGAGTCAACTATAAACTGGCTACCTGGGATTGAACCCTGGATCATGAGCACAGTTCTAGCTGCAGTGCACTACTAAAGTTTAGACACTGCACCATAAGGCTTCTACATCTAGATTTGATAAATTTAAAGGAAACTGAGAACCAACCTTTTTAGCTCAATATCATGGAAAACTTCCTAACTGTTAGAGCAGTACAACACTAAAATCAGTGACCTCAAGAGGTGGTGAGTGCTCCAAACACTTGAGGCATTCAAGAGGACTTTTGACAACCACCTGGCAGGTGTCCTTTGATTTGTTTTCCAGCATGGAGCAGGGGGTTGGGCATGATGGCCTTCTAGGCCCCTTCCAACCTCACTATTCTATGACTAGAAAATATAAGAAGGGGATTTTCTCTTCATCTATTCATGTTGTATTATTGTTTGAAAGAGACAATGGAATCCAGAAAAAGCTCCTGAAAGGGCTGTGGCCCCCAAAAAGGTTTAGAATGGCTAGCTTTGTGGCAGCTGCCTAGATGCCCTAAGCATATCCGATCTCGCCTGATTTCGGAAGCTAAGCAGAGTCGGCCCTGGTTAGTGCTTGGATGGGAGACCATCAGGGAATACCAGGTGCTGTAGGCGCCTGGAGTAGGAACTGGCAAACCACTCCAGGATTCCTGCCAAGAAAACTCCATGGACATGGAGTCACGAAGAGTTGGTCACAACTGTAACGACACAACACACAACTTTGTGGCACATAGCACCACCTCTTCCTCCCTTAAACACTGCAGTCCCACGGGACACCTCTAGCCACTGCCCTGAGAACAAGAGTTCTCTTAGCTTGAGCCCATCGTTGTATGTCCTGCACTGTGGGATGATGGAGAACAGATCCTGCCTCTCCTCTGCAGGACAGCCCTTCAAATCTTTGAAAAAGGTTATCATATTGCCCCTCAGACTTCTTCTCTCCAGGCTAAACATCCCACATTCTTTCAGGTTTTTTCTCGTAGGGCTTGGTTTCCAGCCCCGATCATCCTTGTCGTCCTCCTTTGAACTTGTTCCAATTTTTCAGCATTCTTCTTGAAGTGTGGCATCCAGAACTGGGCACAATACTCCAGCTGAGGCCTAAACAGCGCTGAATAGAGGAGGACAAGCGCTCTCATGCATACCCAGAGCTCACAAATTAAGGAGGCTTTCCCTCTAGTGTTACAGCCCACTGTGTTTCCAGTGTTATGGACTGCCCAGAGCACCTCAGTGCTAGCAGGCAGATACTGCTCTGTGTTCCAGGAAGTTTTAATAAACAGAGTTAGCTGAAGCCGTCTGTGCATACTGTTGCATCCCACCCATAGAATGTAGTCACATTAGCTCTGGTTCACCTCCCACATTCTCATCCTGCTGGGACTGAGATGTTTATAAAATGAGACTTGGTGGTCATTGGCTGGGGGCCTCCCTGAGGACGCTCAGGGGCTGGGTGGGCTCCAGGAGATGACCAGGAGAACATTTAGCAACCAGCCAGAGCAATCCACTAGGATGATTTATCTATTGGTGATCAATGTTACCAGTCCATATGTGCACGGAAGAGACACCGCTTGTACACAAGCAATGAAGTGATTCTGACACAAAGTGAGTGACCAGGAGATGAGATGTGTGGATTGCTGAGGTGGTCTAGTAGGCCTTTGTTCTTCCAGGAATGGCCCAAACAACCCTTGGGCCAAAGCTGTTGACATTTATTGTGTGCATACTGTTCACAAGTGAGTGCTCACGGTATAAAGATGTGCTTGTATGCTTTAACAATTTTTTGTTACCCCAGAATGCACAGAGTAAATAACACAGCAATTTCTTTTGTTTTCAGCTAGCTTAACTGTTATAATGCAAACAGATGCTGTGAGAAAACATGCACATCTGGGGCCCTGTAGCTCTTGATTATGCCCTCCACACTATCACTGCTTCTCTGAATTTCTCCTCAGTAAACCAGATTAACTCTGTGATAAGGAACAACCCCTTCAAAGCCCTCCTGGGGATGATTTTTTTTTAACCTCCTTGCATTAAAACATGAGAATTAGTAAACAAATCCTGCTAGTTAACCTGCAAATTATATTTTTCTAACATTGCAAACAATTTCATTGTACAGAAGAGTGAAATTAACAATAACTGTTAAATTAGTTTTAAAAAGTAGTAAAAAGCTACAATACTTCTGCTGTTATATGTCTGAAAAAGTGGATGTGTCCACAAAATGTTACATTAAAATATGAAAGGTGCCACATGTTTTGTGTCTTTTGTTGTCTTTTGTTTTTCTTTGATTTTTGCCTGCAATACTTAGCATCAAATCTATGTTGATCGATCAGGCCTTATTCTCATCTGAGTACTGTCTATCAAAATGTCACTGTGTCTGTTTGACAGCAGCTAAATGTACCCTGGTATAAGACTGCTAAACCAATTACTGCATATACTCGAATATAAGCCTAGTTTTTCAGCCCTAATTTTGGGCTGAAAAAAGAGGTCCTTGGCTTATATTTGGGTCAATACTTTTAGCCACTGAGGCAAGTTTGGGTCGGTGGCTAAAAGTCATTTTAAACCTTGTTCGCTACTTCTCCTGACCCCCCATGTTTAAAATGACGTTTTAAAAAGTCATTTTAAAACAATGTTTAAAATGACTTTTAGCCACCAACTCAAGCACTTACCTCGGTGGCTAAGAGTCATTTTAAACATCACACACACACCCAGCTCACAAAGGAGAAGTTGCCAGGCCCTGCTGCATCCCCCCCCCCAGGCTTATACTTGAGTCAATAAATTTTCCCAGTTTTTTGAGTTTAAGTTAGGGGCCCCGACTTATACTCGGGTCGACTTATACTCGAGTATATACGGTAAGTTGAAAAAGCTGCTTCTGCAGCCACAGCCCATTTCAATTGCTGACAGCAGCATTTAGCTGGTTTTTTCTTTACTATCTTATGTTTTATCTGCACTGCTTTGGAAAGGAAACTGTTCTGGTTGATAAGGGTAACTAACTATATTCAAGCCTTTTTTCAAGCCGCTGTGATCACAAACCCCCATTTGCCTTTAAATGGTTCACTTAAAAAGAAAAATTCCCACCTGATCGTCTACTTAAGTACAGTATACGTCACAGAAAGAAAACAAACCCAGTCTATTTATGAGAACCAGTTCCAAGGCAGAGGAAATATCTGGAAACTACCTGAGCCTTTGCAGGCCTTTTCAAAGGACAGCTCACATGAATTTGATGGAATGGCTTTTAGAATCTTCCAGTTTGTCACAGTGTCAAAGGTAGTTTTACTGCTTCTGTTGTTGCATCACATCACGACAATTACAATTTGAACGATTTTCTAATACTAAATTAATCTTATGGCACAACCCAGAATTAAAAACTGCGAATAAGACATTTTTGTGGAAGGCAATGGGGACACAGGAGATTGCTTCAGATCAACTCAAGTCAACCAAATTGGCCCATTTCGTTAAGACGGTGGTTAGATTAAATTTGCCAACTGCCGTTGAATTGTGCTATTTACTAAGATAGCATTTCTTGGTATCTCAGCAGGGCCCTGCCGCTTCGAACACTTCAACATCTCAGCTAGTTTTGAATATACCTGTTGAACCAGTGCAAAAAAAAAAAAAAGCCCACAAAAACTGATTTACAGGAGGTCATCAAACAGCACAGCTTTGCCTGCACAATGGGAATGATAACATTCTCAGTGGCAAACTGGCACTGATTAAGGGCTTCTTCTTTGGAATTTTGGGATGTGTAGTTGGTTCTCACACAATGCGTCTGTGAAGATTCTCAGTCATCCAGGTGCGTTTATCTGGGAGTTGAGTCATGGCTACTGGACTTCTTTTTTGAGAGATAGAAACGTTTCGCTGTTCATCCAAACAGCTTCATCGGTCTGAGTGTAGCTAGTGCAAGAGACCTCCTTATAGTCAGCTTGACCTCTTGTCCCCTGGTCTGATTGGCTCATAAGATGAACAAAGCCTTAATAGGCTTGTTAGGGAGACATTAGTGTCCATGGCCTTAAGGTAAACAATGGTCTAAGGTGCTGAAACCCATTAAGAATGGGTCGTTAGCTGTGACCTGGTGGTGAAGGCTCCTTGATTTGCCTGGGTACTGTGGAAAGGACAGCCTGATAAGTAGCAGACAGACTATGCCGGAGCCCCCCACCTCTGTTCTCACACAATGCTGTGAAGTTAAGTGCACCCCAGAATCTGAAAAAGAAGCCTTTAATCAGTGGATAAGGATAACTGCTGTTGTCAGTTATGCCCTTCTAGTTGTGCAGATGGACCCTGCTGAACCGTATGTCCACCATAATCAATCCATGCTAGTTAATATCTATGATACACTAGGTTAGGGAGAAGTATGTAATGAACAATTGGATTGGTCTTATTCTACCCAGTGGAGGGTAGCTTTTGTTTCTGTGTAGACCATATCTAATTCAGCAGAAGATGACATTCTGTATATATTGCACACCACCGCCTGACTGAAGCAAACTAGCTAATTATTGGGAATGCACCTGATATATCTCAGACTTATTCTCTTATTGTGTCCACTCAGATTTGTTTTCTGGGTGCTTTATCAGGTTCATTTAGTATCAAAGGAAATGATTTTAAAAGAAATTTAAAAACTAGTTTGGTGAGAGTCACCTCCAAGGCACCACACAGCTTGTGTTTGTGCATGTTTACAAGGAGGTAAATTTCATCTTGATCAATGTGGTTACATTTGTGGGTAAATGGGCTAGACACTAAGGCCGCGGTCACACCAGCGTTCTCTGCATATATAAATTTCATATGTTTTTTTTTTCATTCAGGCGGTCACGTGGTTTTTAATGTGCAGTTAGTGTCCTCTCTTCTGCGTTGTATTTTCCTGTTCTGGTTCCGTCTCTACCAGTCTACTTTGTATTTTTCCACGGGAAGCTGTCAAAAAAAGGGGAACAACTGGTTTTACTGCGTATTTTCGGTGTCCTGTCGTGGTTACAGAAGCAAATAAGTAAGCATTTTCGAGCGAAGTTTCTAAATCCAGCCCCTGGCGGTGGTTATTGAAACTTCACTGAAACTGCTGTTCAAGGGGCGTGGTCGGCCAGGACCAGAATTTACTTCTCTTTGTGGTTAGGATGTGATCTTTTTATGCACAGTTAGCCGAAGGGAAACTACGGAGAAAGCGCAGGTATGACCACGGCCCAAGAAGGAAATTCCCTTTGCCCAGCTGTGAGTCATGACTGAGGCAACTGAATGTTGATCTTTGTATACCCCAATTAAGCATTCATGAACTAAGCCCAACAGCTCCTATCATCCTTTCATACATCTTGGGTGAGGATGTTGGGAACTGTGGTCTGACATCTCCAAAAGGTGCCCAGCCGGAGGAGACCAAGGTGAAGTCTTCCTTTTCCCAAGACAAATCCTTGCTTTGAACAGATAACGTGTGGAGATGCAGCTTGCCTGCTGCCAATAACAGTGAGTGTCCTTCCATTGCTGGCTGAAAACAGGCCGCCTTTGGCAGTCTTCATTCAGCAAACCTCAGGAGCAGTGTCAGCTCCAAAGAGTGAGCAAGGGCCTGGCTCACAGCCATAATGTACAGATGTCCTAAAGGCTGTGTTTTCCTTCCAGCTCCATTCAGAGCTGTCTTGGCTCTGCTCCACACTCTCAATGACACCATTGTTCCAAACAAAAGCCTTCATCTTCATGCTGTGAGTCTGGACCAGTGAAAGCCGTTGCAGTGAAGGGGGCTTCTATTTCGTGGTGTTAAGCCACATTTATAGAGCAGGGAGTGTCAAATTCTTCATGAATGAGGCAGAAGAAACCTTATGTTTTTTTAAAAAAGAGCACAATTGTACCATAAAATGGCAACATGACAGAGAGACTCACCCCCCCCCCCAGTTCTGTTGTCATCATGTGCCCTCATGGGAATTGAGAAAGATTTCCAGGTTTTATGCTTTGTCTGCATGACCAGCCTTCCCTGTTTTACGTAACTGCCATTCTAAGGCACACTTAAATTAATTGCATCCCTTAAAACTGTAATTATAATGCAAGGATAATTGTGATGGAACTGAGGGGAGAAAAAGTTGTGTAAAATCAGAAGCTGACTACTGCTACTACATTTTAGGCATACTGAGACATACTTCCTTACTCTTGAGCCATCATCCCTCCTTCTGGTGTTGCCACTCAATTACACAAGTATCACCAGAGGACATGTTAGAGCATCCTAAGGAGCATCGTTCATGGGGGGAGGGGGAGGGCCACCATTAGAGACACAGATTGTCCCTAGGGCTATGCTTTCCCCGTCCTCGCATTACAGTGTGTACATATTCATTTGCCAGATGGGCAAGATACAGATGCAATAAATAAATAAATAAATAAATAAATAAATAAATAAATAAATAAATAAATTTCTCTTCTAACAATGGATTTTACTGAGAGACAAAACAAGTATGATACTGAGGTGAGGAAAATCATTTGCTAGGCAAAACAGATGCTTCACCCCCTTGAAGGAGCACATCATTTAAATATGTTCCCAACATAATTGTCTGGTTAGAATGACTGAATATTTAAGTGGCAGTGGTGCTGGGAAAGGAGTGAGGTATGAAGCCAACAAGACATAAGCCTTCTTAATTAAAACCTGCTCTTAAGGGGCTGTATTTAAAGGCCTAAGAAATCTGCACAAGCGATAAAAGGGCTGATGCAGAGATGCTACCTGTTTCCTCAATAGCTGCCCCTCATATTTTGATAGAAATGAAATGATATGAAATGGTGGCTTCCTTCCACATCTCCTGGTACCATTCAGACACCAATTTCTGATATCACCTATGTCTACCCGATGCCACAGAAGCAGGCATGTTTGGCCGAGTAGCAAACACAAACTTTTTGTTTAAGGGGTAAGTGAAGTGGACATTCCCCTGAATTGAATTGCCTGTTCACTTTAACCGACAGACTTCAACGTGAAGCCATCCAAAATAAGATGTTTGATATTTTTAGAGTTTTGTCAAAAGGAGGTCGATTGCATGTGTGCCGAGATCCATGACCAGCAAATCCTTCATCTGAAACCAAAAATGTGTCCAGAGGCTTGCCAAGAAACTTTGGAAGGAGAAGAGGAATGTATTTCCCTCCGATATATGATGGATGGTTTAAGAATGAAATCCCTCTCCTTCTGCCATGGCCATTTCTGCTGAGCCCTGTGCAAAAGCTTTAAAATGGGGGGGGGGGTAAACTGAATTTCCCGTGACCGAATCATCCTAATAAAGTGAAATTACAGTTTGTTGTGAGAGGGAAACAAAACCGTCCCACCCATGCGAGACTGGGAATGTTCCACCCCTGTAAAATAACTAAAGCTTGGAAAGTTTAGCTGGCCTATGCATTTTGGAAGTTGTAGATCACACTTTCTCCATAATCCCCCTTAGGATAGAGAGATGTATGTTGTTTACCCATGAATTCAAAAATAAAATGCTAGCTGGTGGTTCAGATATGAATTGTTTAGGTTTTCTTTTCTGACGATGGACCGTCTTTGCATACAATTGCCTTTTTCCTCCAGTCAGCAAAGTATCCACAAGTGGCTGTGCTGCTGTCGGAACTGCAAAGGACATTTCCAAGTACTGGAGTAGATAAGACTTTTCTCAGATCCAGGGGAGCTCCCTTTAGACTAGTTATCCATTAATGAAGTGTGTCTGTCTCTGTGTGTGTAAGAGATGGAGGAAGAACACTGCTAAGTTTAAGTTTTCTAAAAACTGAAAACCTCAAACGTTGGTGAAGTGTACAGTTTAAAGCAGTGGTTCTCAACCTGTGGGTCCCCAGATGTTCCTGGACTGCAACTCCCAGAAGCCTCCACCCACAGGTTGAGAACCATTGGTTTAAACTCTCCTGGCATCAGCTGTAATATCACATAAGGGTATGCTCTTAGCCTAGAGCAGGGCTGCCTCTCATTGCTTTTCTAAACTAGGAGGGGGGGTGCTCTTCCCAGCACTGCTGCCTTTCCTTCTGCTTTGTGCCTGGCAGGATCTATGTAACATGATTTTTGTTGGTCTTCTGTGCTATCGGGTGAGTATTTAGCCACAGTGGCCCTAATAGGAATGTTAAGATAAGTGTCTGTGAAGATTCTCAGTCATCCAGGTGAGTTTATCTGGAAGTTGAGTCATGGCTACTGGACTTCTTTTTTTGAGAGATAAAAACGTTTCACTATTCATCCAAACAGACCGATGAAGCTGTTTGGATGAACAGTGAAACGTTTCTATCTCTCAAAAAAAAAAGAAGTCCAGTAGCCATGACTCAACTTCCAGGTTAAGATAAGTGAGATATTTAATGGGGTGGTGTTTCCAGTTCTACTCCCCCAGCAAGTTTCCATGGCCAAGCTGGCATTTGAACCCAGTTCTCCGGAGTCCTGGCCCTTCACTCTAGTTAACTAGACAGCACACTGTTTACCTCACCACCTTGCTATCTATAGAGAAAGATGCACATTAAACATTTTCCCCCTGTCCACTGCTTGGAGGCTGCATGGTGAGGCAATACAGACCAGCAAACAGCATATCCTCCTGCATGGTAAATAATGAGAAAACTGGAAGGAAGCCTTCTTCCTGCTTAGGAAATTGTGCAATGTTCAGAGCCAAGGAAAAGATAACTGAGAGACACTTGCTTCCTGGTTTCTCCCTCTGACAATGAAATCGCTATTGAGGGAGGTCAGCTAAAATTCCCCAGAAGCCACATCTGTCTTTTATTTTATTTTACTGTCCATACAGCCTACAGGAGAAGGTTGGACCCTCTCCTGCCATTTGCCTCTGCTAAGCACCTCTTCCTGCAGGCCATGAACTAGAAAGTGACCACCCACTGAGAGGAAAAATCTTAGCTGTCCTTCACAGCAAGAGTTAAAACGGGCCCTCACCTCTCTTCCTGCAGAGCATGAGACACACGCAAGGGAAAGGAAACCTGATAAGGCAGCCCATGAGAGACAGGAAGTGCCCCAGTATCTCCCAGCACAGAATATTGGGCGGGAGGGATGGAAGGGAAAAGTACAGTGCATTTGGCAATAATATAGTTGTGTTTTCCAAGATACAGTAGTTTTAGAATTAGGTCTTTGAACTGGGCTGAGAGCCAGGACAGCTTCTGCGTCACCTGGTCAGACTAACTATGCAACCACTCCATTAACATCACAAGCCACGGCTGAAATTTGTCTGCCTACAATTATGGAGAGACGCCACATCCATGTAATGCAATACTATGACCTGAAACAAAATGCTTGACATATACATTTAAGGACATTCATTGGCATCCTTCAGTCTCGAAAGACTATGGTATCATGCCTGGAGTAGAGATCCTAAAAACAACACCTAGTGTGACTAAATAGACCAATTCGGGAATGGCAGTCTCTACCGCACTGGGGGCAGATTTATTCTGTTTCTTGCCTGGTCCTCGAGTTTCGTTCTTTCCGTGCCTGCCTCTTTTCCTCTGCCTGTTGGACAAATGCCTCTTCAAATTTATGTAGACCATGATGTATCTCTTGCCTCCAGACAGTGCGACTGGAGGTCAGGGTTTCCCAACTGTTGAGGTCCATTCTCAAGGCCTTCAGGTCCTTCTTACAGATATCCTTATACCGCAGCTGTGGTCTCCCTCTGGGGCGCTTTCCCTTCATTAGTTCTCCATATAGAAGATCTTTTGGGATCTGACCGTCATCCATTCTCACAACGTGTCCAAGCCAGAGTAGGCGTCACTGTTTCAATAAAGTGTACATGCTAGGGATTCCAGCTCGATTCAGGACTATGCTATTTGGAACTTTGTCGTGCCAGGTAATGTTGAATATTCGCCTAAGACAGCGCATATGGAAGGTATTAAGCTTTCTTTCCTGTTGAGCATGGATGGTCCAAGACTCGCTGCAATACAAAAGTGTGCTCAGTACGCAAGCTTTATAGACCTGTATCTTTGTATGTTCTGTCAGCTTCTTATTGAGCCATACTCTCTTTGTTAGTTTGGAAAACATAGTTGCTGCTTTACCTATACGTTTAATCAGCTCAGACTCTAGTGAAAGTGTATCTGAGATAGTTGAGCCAAGATACACGAAGGCCGTTACTTCACGAGCCGCTCGCTTCGCGGTAAGCCGTCATTTGCGTGCGAACCGACCGCTTCAGTCCGCACGCTCCTCCCTTTTGGCTGCGACGTCACCCCGACCACGCCCCCTTTAGCGTGCTCCAACCGGGGCAAGTGATGCCCCTGGCGGAGGACGGGAATCTCTTCGCTTCGCATCTCGCTTCGCACCCAGCGCCACGTGTGGTCTCAGTTTTTGGCTTTTATTTCAAGTTTTTTTAAAAAATATTCAAACAGGGATATCGATGCATCGCTATATTGTTTCACCGCTTTGCGCTGTTACTTCCTCGCTCAAGTAGCAGCAGCGGCGGCGGCGGCGGCGGCGGGCGCAGGAGGAGCCGCTGCTGCCTCGCCCGGCCAGAGCAGGGCACCCGGGGCAGGCAGCGTGCAAGCGGCGGAGGGCGGGCGGCTGTGCCATGCGGGGCTCCCCCCGAGTAGCGGCGGCGGCGGCGGCGGGGGGCTGCCAATGATGCCAGGAAACAAAACACAGGATCGTACAGTAACCACGCTCTGTCGTGAATGACAGCCAAGCATTGATGCATCGATACACCGGTCCCTTTTTTTAAAAAAAAAATCAAAGAACGCGGGAAACGGGGGAAGAACATCAGTGCTTTAATGCGAATGGAGCTCGTGAGGTCATTCTCGATTCGAACGGAAAAGCGGCCCGCGTGAGTACAGGGAAAAAGGGGTGGGGGCGAAGGGAGACCACGTGATCGCCTTCGCATTCAAAGCGAAGGCAATCACGCTGCGAAGCGAAGAGCCTCGTGAAGTGACGGCCGAAGTCATGGACAACTTCCAGTTCCTTTGAAGAAATTGTAATGCAAGGAGGAGAGTCCACATTCTGGCCCATTATTTGTGTTTTTTCAGGCTGATTTCTAGCCCAAAATCTTTGCAAGCTTTACTAAAATGGTCCATGAGTTGTTGGAGATCTTCAGCAGAGTGAGCAGTAATGGCGGCATCATCAGCGAAGAGGAGATCCCGCAAACACTTCACCTGTACCTTAGACTTTGCTCTCAATCTAGAGAGGTTGAAGAGTTTTCCATCTGATCTGGTCCGGAAATAGATACCCTCTGTTGAAGTTCCAAAAGCATACTTCAGCATGGTAGCAAAGAAGATCCCAAAAAAGGTTGGTGCAAGGACACAGCCCTGCTTCACGCCGCTTCGGATGTCGAAGGGATCTGACACCAGGCCATCAAAAACTACATTGCCCTTCATATCCTCATGAAAAGACCTAATGATGTTAAGGAGCTTGGGTGGGCAGCCAACCCGGAGGAGTATTTTAAAGAGTCCGTCCCTACTAACCATATCAAATGCCTTTGTGAGATCTATGAAGGCTACAAAAAGTGGCTGTCCTTGTTCCCTGCATTTCTCCTGCAACTGCCTGAGGGAAAATACCATATCAGTAGTGGACCTGTTGGTTCGAAAGCCACACTGTGATTCTGGGTAGACTCTCTCTGCAAGTATCTGGAGCCTCTTCAGTATAACACGTGCAAACAAGCAGACTTTCTTTGCTGGAAGTAGGAATAGGTAACCATGGAATAGGCAACCACGGAACGCCCCTACCATAAAGTTTCTTGACTGAAACTGGAAACAGCAAGGGGATTTTGGCTACAGGAAAGTTGGTCAACTTTCTTTAACATTCCTTTTTTCCAATTGCCAGTGGCCAATCCTGATGCCAATTTATTTCAACCATGTACCATGATCCCATAATGGACTGCCATGTTATATGTAGTTTGAGCTACGAACTCTGGGTCTCCAGATGTTCCTGGACTACAGCTCCCAGAAATCCTGGCCAGCTCAGCTAGTGATGAAGACTTCTGGGAGTTGCAGTCCAGGAACATGTGGGGAGCCACAGGTTGAGAACCACTGCACTATAACATTAGGGGAGAGGGGGTAAGTATGTACAATGTCTGACCATTATGTCTGACAATATAATGTCAGATCATTTCCTCTGCTTTACGAACAGCAACACCACGCCACTACCCACATCCAAAATTCAGTGAAGAAAACCTTTGGGGGAAAATGGGTGTGATAGAGAAGGGAAGGTAGGGTATTAGAAATTTTTAGAATGCCAACGCAAATTTTCTTTCCAAAAGAGCAGGGTAGCAGGATATCTTTCCTCAAATAAATCTTCTGCTCTGTGTTGACATCCAGTGTTCCCCTAAAAAATATGTTGATTGAGCATTCACCACAGGTTTAAAAATTTGTCATCATCAATGGTGAATTTTGTCTCAAACCCTTTCTTTCAAATAAATGCCTAGCTAGGTTGGGCTAGGGTTAGTTCCTAATCAGAACTGTCACATGATTATTATAACTCACTGGCTGTTCCTGCACTATGGCTAAGGCTATTATGTAAGCCTCTGTCCATATCTTTTGCTGCCCATCTGCCTCAGCTTTTCTGTTTTTGCAGCTGTAAGCATCACTACAATTCATCTTATAAAAATATAGGTGGAGCTGCACCTGGTGTTTGGAAATACAGTATACTGAGAGATTATATGTAACTGAGCGAATTTTCCTGGAACTGAATGTTGCTTGTGCCTTTGCACTACTGGCAACCACTACTAGCCAAACATAGTTTGATGTTAGTTCTAATAAACTCAAGGTATGCCTAGGCCTGCTCAGGTACGTCTTGAAATTATTGCAAAATGCAAGCAGTGAACTCAATGAAGCTTATTTCAAATGAAATATGTGTAGAACTGCATTCAATGACTATGATCTTATAATCACTTATGCCGGGAAAAGTCAAATATTAAAAACAAAAATGTTCACAGGAAAAACAAGATTTGTCTTTATAACTAATCTCAGGGTACAATCACATGGAGAAATAGATCACAGTTTGGACCGCTTGTGGGGCAATCAATTTGCTAACAATCACATTATGCACAAGGAAATGCCCTTCAGCCTGGCCTCAACACATGCCCAAGGGGGAATTTTTTGGTCCCACAATAGCTCTTTTACTTTGAGGGGCTGGTCTGGGCTGGAGTAATTCCCAGGGAGAGGGACGGGTCACTTTGAAGAAGATTGCTCCTGTTAAAGCAACACTTTCCTAGTTCAACTGGGCATGGAATTTTGCAGCCATTTAATCACTTCCTCATTCAAAGCTTGGTCCTAGTTTTATTTTAAAGCACATCCAGTCTATTACTTACTGGGCCTAGGGTAAAGTGAAAGAAACCAAAATGGACACATTTATCAATTTTGGTTTATTTCAGTGTAGCCTTTTTTTCAAGGTAAAGTTCATTCTGATCTTTTAAAAATCAGTTTATTAAGGCCACAACAATTGCAATATGCTTTTCATCTATTCCATCTGTTTTGGTAGATAGATATAAATTTATAACTTTTAAGCACAAACACTTTTAATCAAAAATCCCCCCAACACTGTGAATTTGTATGATATTTTTATGAATGCACAGTATGTGTGCTCATTTCTTATCCATTATTCTACCCATTTCTAATGGAACTGCATCACAACATTTGGAGGTGTGTGAATTCTGAAGAATATCTGTGTTTTGGCTCATGATTAGTTCTGAAAATGCAAAGTACACTTACATTTGGATTTTTTTAATCCAAACAAATTAATTTCTAATACATCAACCAAACCCTTTCTACTAAGAGTTTCAAGATGCTGCTCAAAGCTGATAATATTTGAAGGAATACTTTTAATGTTGTGATCATTTTATGACCATGTCAGACAAAGCTGTCTCAAGAGTCTCAACAAGCCTGAAGTGCCCTTGTCACCTGTGCTTTGCTGATATTGATGAATCACAATATGCTTCAAAGCCAACCACATCGTCATACAGCTGGCCGTCTTTCACTGCCAACAGACACAGTCTGAAGAAATCTACATGGTGCACACAAATCATTGTTCTTTTAGATACCCTTCAAATATAGGAGTTTTCTGTCCTGATCCTATAGGGCATGGTGTGGGTCTCCTGTTCTGTTGACAAACATGTTGAAATCAAGCACTTCCTGTGCTTGTTCCAGAGAACTCTGAAACGTGCTGCGCAACATTGTGCTTCCTCATTAGAATGATGTGCCCCCTCTAGATACTGTTAAAAAGGTATAGGAGCACTGGGGATTTAATACAAATAAATACAGGGATAAATGTGAGCTTCTTATGTATCTCGCAGAATTATCAGTCCTGTGCATTTGCTCTTGTGTTGAATGGCCCTCCGAGCCCATTTGGAGGAATGAGGGCCTCTCTCAGGAAGTCAACACAATACATGTGTTCTGTTTTGCTGTGGTGAGCAAGGCTTGGATGAAAATAGCACAGCCCAGTTCCCAGGAGGCACCTGGAGGTGATGTCATCATGCTTACAGTTAATCTACAGCTAGTGTTTTGCTCCAAGTATCCGCCTTCTGCCAATTGGACACAACATTAATAGGCTTACCTTCTGTTGTAGTTGTGAACAATTAAAATGATGCTGGAAATCTAAACGCACATAGACATAGATCATGTTTACAGTAGGATAGAGAAGCAGAGTAACTCTCTCAGCAAACACTCGTTTTATAAAGCAGACCTTTTAACAGGGCTAGAATCATAGAATCATAGAATCATAGAATTATAGAGTTGGAAGAGACCTCATGGGCCATCTAGTCCAACCCCCTGCCAAGCAGGAACCCCTTCACAATATTTTCGACAGATGGCCATCCAGCCTCTGCTTAAATACCGTCAAAGAAGGAGACTCTACCACCCTCCGTGGCAGCATATTCCACTGCCGAACAGTTCTAACTGTCATGAAGTTCTTCCGAATGTTCAAATGGAATCTCTTTTCCTGTAGTTTGAAACCATTGCCCCGAGTCCTAGTCTCTGAAGCCATGGAAAACAAACCTGTTCCCTCTTCAATATGACATCCTTTCAAATATTTAAACATAGCTATCATATCCCCTCTCAGTCTTCTCTTTGATAGGCTAAACATTCCCAGTTCCCTAAGCCGTTCTTCATAAGACATCTCTTCCAGGCCTTCAACCATCCTAGTCGCCCTCCTCTGCACCCGCTCGAGGTTGTCAACATCCTTTTTAAACTGAGGCGCACAGAACTGGACACAGTACTCCAGGTGGGGTCTGACCAGAGCAGAATAGAGTGGCACTATCACCTCCCTTGATCTAGACACTATGGTTCTGTTGATGCAACCAAGAATCGCATTGGCTTTCTTGGCCACCGCATCACACTGCTGGCTCATGTTCAATTTGTGGTCCACCAAGACCCCCAAATCCCTTTCACAGGTACTATTCTCTAGCCAAGTGTCCCCCATCTTATATCTGTGCAATTCATTCTTTCTACCTAGATGTAGCACCCTACATTTCCCTCTGTTGAAATCCATTCCATTAGCTTTGGCCCAGACTTCTAATCTGTCAAGGTCCTTTTGGATTTTCATCCGATCCTCTAGGGAATTAGCAACCCCTCCCAATTTGGTATCATCTGCAAATTTAATTAGCATACTCTCTATTCCTTCTTCCAAGTCGTTAATAAAGATATTGAAGAGCACTGGACCAAGAACAGAACCTTGGGGCACCCCACTGGTCACGTCTCTCCAAGATGATGAGAGACCATTTATGATCACCTTTTGCGTGCGATCAGTCAACCAATTACAAATCCACCTCACTGTAGCACTATCTAGCCCACTTCCTACTAACTAGTCTGAATGCATTTAACAGTACTCCACCATATCCAGATTGATGATGATGATGATGATGATGATGATGCATAAGTGTCTTTTACTAAAGCAGAGATGAAAGCTCCCTTTGACTCGCCAGGATTTCTCTTCTGTTTAATTCCAGTAAAAACTACATCAAGCAGACCAACTTTCATTTTGCATCTGTCTTGACAAAGTATCTTTAAACCACAAGCCCCCAAAGACGCTACCACATCTTTTGTTAACAGCAGCAGCAACAAAACCCTGGTAGAAAGTACAATTTGTACTACTTAACAGTACCAGTACTTCCCCCATTTTCCTAAGAGGATCTGTAGGAGATTGATCCAAAGGCAAACTGTACTGAGATAACTTTATTCATACTGATACAGATGTGCCTTTCTTTTCAATCAAGCAGATCGAACTTTGCTGTCAGCCCATGACACATATTTTACTTAGAAATCCCTTGTTTGGAATGACAGCTCCCAAAACACACTGGGCAGCAGGATTAGGAACTTATTGGCTGGGAATTCTGGGAACTGTTGTGTGGTAGGCCACTTGCCAGCCACAGACCATATGGTTCTCACTCTTGTATTAAATATCATTATCCACCATCAAGTTCATTCCTAGTTATGGCAAATCTTCCTAGGCTTAGGTATATACTGAGAAGTGGTTTATCAGTCCCTCCATCTTGTAGAGTCACTATACATCAGATGCAACGTGATGGCACATAACATGTACCGTACAGATTAGCTCATTTGTTCCAGACAACCCAGTGGGACAACATTTGCACCCCGCCTTCCTTCCCTTCTACAGTAATGCTGGAAATGGGATTTAGATGTCTTACTCTTTAGAGTGGAGGGATAAGAATAAGGCTTGCATCCTCCACGTCCTACTTCTTACATTGTTACAAGGAACAAAAGAGTGCAACTCAAAATGATACTGTCTCTCCTTGAACTTCTCAGAAGCAAGATTCACATTGCATTATAGCTTCATGCAACAAATCTGGATAGCATCCCATACCTTGCAAAAAAAAAAAAAACACCCTGACAATTGAAATAACTTTGAAATAAAAGATAAAGGGATAATCCTTCCCGTGTTGCTTGAATTCACCTTTCCAGCTTCTTTTTAATCTCACGGGCAAGAAAAGAAGCACTGATTGGGGGTGGGGGAGCTGTAGGAGAAAAGGCTATTGGAGAGAAAGAAGCTGGTGGCAGCTCAAATCCATTTGTCTTTCTGTTCCTTCTTTGGTGGACACCATTGCTACTTAAGAGACTTCTGTGACTGATTTGAGAGGAAATAGACTGCTGGAGCCCTGCTCTGTACAGGTACAGAACAGTCTGGAGTTTGCCCCACAGTAACATGTACAGTGTGGATACATAATGGCAGAGGTGGAAAATGTGTGGCCTTTGGGATATTGCTGGCTTGTATCATCTGCCACCGTTCTTGAGGACTAATGCTGAAGGGAGCTGCAGTCCGTCAATATTCAAAGGGCTGCATTTTGCTCAGTAGGACTGTCTACACACTCACCTTATAAATATGCATCTGGGAGTGTTCATGCCTCCATGATCATGGAAGGAATTCAGAGCAACCCTTTGCCATAGGTACTACAGTGGGCCGCAGTGCAAACAAGAGATGGAATCTGTCGTCTTTTCATGTTGCAAGTATCACAGGAGTCACTGGCTAGTCCAAGATTATGTGTTGACTTGAGGAGCCATGCCAGAACTGTGCTTTATTCAGCAGGACGGCAGAAACTTAAACCTCATCCACACCAAGCCGAGTTACAGCTGGAAGCTTCTACTTAGTTTGCCAAACAGATTAACAGAGTTATGTATTCAAATATCTGTATATACTTTCTTATGATATAAGATTTGAAAGTAGATTACTTACTCATTTTTCTCAATATCCAAGATAAAATGTCTTCCTTCAGCTGATATACTGATTTCTGCTCTGGGTGGATGCTGCAAGTATTATTAAAATTTAACAATTACACAGAGTTAACACTGGACAAACTTGAATGGTCACGCCATAGTTTAATAAACTGAAATATAAACAAGCCTTGTTGGAATGGGCACAGCACTTTGACTTATTCCTTTTCTGGGTGGATTTGATTTAAATCACAATTTAAATTTTAAAAATCAGGGTTTTTGAATGATTTAAATAAGAAAGGGTTTTTTTTAATTTAAACTGTGATGTAAGCCTTATTTTTTTAAAATCATAGACTTTATTTTTATCTATCCTGTTTCTTTCCAGCAGCTGGGGACAGTCCAAAAGGCTTCTACAGTACTAAGAAACTGGTTAAGACTCAGGGTCAAAATAAGTCAGCTACAAAACCTGGCTTCCTATTCTGTCTCATTCCAAATCTGCTCATAGCGGTTTCTGAGTTCTGGTGAAGCAACAAGCTCTAGCTAGTAGAGGATGGTCCTCCAAAGGATCCCTCCAAGGCAACCTACCCAAGTCATGAATGAATTTTATCTGAAGCTCATCAAATCACTTTGGCGGAAGAGACTGAGAATTCCCCAAGCACCTCTCCTCACCCCTTGCTGTGAAGATATAGTAAGAATACATTAACCAATTAATAACTTCCTGCCTTTGCATGACATCTAAAATCTGCTGGCTGAGGTGCTGCCTAAACTCATTTAACATAACAAACCAACCAGCCATGCTTCTTGGTTTATTTGTCCCTTCTTAAAGGGAAGCACTTGTGGGCGTGCCTACAAGGCTTCTTCATGGCAGAGTGGATTAGACAGAGATATGAACATCTAAACTTGGGTCCTGAGTGGTGGTCTTATCAGCACCAAGGCAATAAATACCATAATGTAGATGGCACTGGGTTATAATCTGTTGTCTGCACAGCACCTTCGGCTCCATCCTATACTTCCAGTATAGCTCAATGGAACCCTGACACAAATATACAGTCCATTGTCTTGCGGGTTCACTGCCCCACAACATGCTTCCAGAGAATGTATGCCACTGGTTTTCAAATGGCATTGTATGTGCAAAGTCTGGAATCCAGAAGTGACCAAGATGAGACACAGGTGTTCATGTGTGTATGTTGTGTCATTACAGTCGTGACCGACTCTTCATGACTCCATGTCCATGGAGTTTTCTTGGCACGAATACTGGAGTGGTTTGCCAATATGGAGACTCAAGGGGCACAGTCTTACATTTATGAAGGGTGTTCATAAGTGTAACTAAAAGACTGCACCTCTTCAGTCTCCATGTGACTCTGCATGTGTGCTGCGCCATCTCATCTTAACAATTTAAAACTAGGGTTGTAATGGAATGATTAATGGAATCAATATCCATTAACGGCTGGCGATAGCTCAGTGAGTCAGGTTTATGGCTGTAGAGCTAGAGGTTGGGAATTCAATTTTCCACTGTGTATCCCAGCAGATCTAGCTTGTGTGGGCTCGGGCAAGCTGCACTGCCACAGGATGCCCCTGGAGAAAGGAACAATTCTGAATACTCTTTACCTAGAAAAGGACTGACGTATGTCAGAACCAACTTGATAGCACTATTATTATTATCTAATGGAATTTTTTTTACTTTTTTAGCATTACTTGTCAGTATACTGCCACAATCCTTAAAACATAGCACAAACGATAAACATAATGCCCGAAGTATCTGTAAACACCTAAACATTCTCCTTGAAATACTGTGCTTTTTATTGCTTTTTATATTGAGGTCCATATGCAGGACCTCAATATAAACTTTAAAAAAGCAATAGGAAACACAAAGGAAAATGAATGCCAACATTCAGAATTATTACCCCTTTGAAAATCCGCATGAGATTCTAGAATACAGTACCACACTTTGTAAAACAATACATGGTCACTTAACAGGGATAACTTGCATAGGCAATAACCTGTTCTTACAATATGCAAATATATGGACAGATTGTGGTTACCTAAAATGTGTTCTGAAGAAGAACAAGATAGTAATCACCTCACTGCAGCAATGAACATTGCGTCATAAAGGGAAGTTGGCAATTCAGATTTTGTTTACACTGTCCCAATCAGTCATCAGCTTATTATTGACAACAGTTAACTAATGATCTAATTTAGCAGAAGCCAATAAGCACTTCAATATATAAGGGCAACTAACAAGTCATCTTCTCCTTCCCTTGCATATCCTTACAACTGGCAACGTATATTAGGCATTTTAAAAAGTACAACTGACATTTAATGAGAAATAAAATGATTACGTCCCTACTGGGTTTTTTTTTTTCAAAGTAGGTCAATGTTCTAGTAAGCTGGACACCTCCCTGCTTGCTCTGGTGTCAAGGTGGTGACAATTAATGTGAAATCTTAATGCTCCTCCTGTCCCTTTCCTTGGTGTTTTGAGTCCGGTGAGACTGTCTATTAATTGAGAAGACATCCAAACTGGGAACTTATAATGGCAAAGTATGACATTTCGAATCACTACCTAAACTTCATGCCCATGTGGTGCTTCTGCTATAGAAACACAGACCAGCAACAACCAAATTCTCTCTCCTAACAATGCTGCTGGACACTTGTGGTATTTCTTTTCCTGCAGGAAGTAAGTGTGTAGAGGATTGAGAAAATCTCCATATTGGCCTCAGTCCTGTAGCAGATGGGAGGCTAACCGCGCTATTGATCCAACATCTAGGTTACACAATATGATTCCTGTGAATACACAAGCAGCCACTGTACCACAACCAGGTGGGGAGACCTAAGTAAAAGCTGGGCTTCATGCAGAGACAGCTGGAAAACATTTCTGCAAACACAGCTGCGGTTATTCCAGCTGTTGCAACCTCAAAATTAGGTTCATGGCAACATTCCTTTATAGATAAGATGGCCAAAAAAGAGTGGGGGTGGATCCTCACAGGAAACTGTGTGAAGTGCTCCTAGGCCAGGCCAAGTGACTTTTTTCAAAAGTGGAGAATCCTTTGCACTCCAGATATTTTGGGCTATACAATTCCCACAGTCCTTTAGCATTGATCACAGCAACTGGGGCTTCTAGAACTGAAGTCCAAAATATCTGCTAGACCAAAAAATAAAATAAACTTTTTTTTCAAAAAAAAAATCCTGACTTCTGACTATACAGTACAATGATCTCATTCCTATTTCAGCCAGGGATAATCTAGATGGTTTCATGAAAATCAGACAGGATCAGAAAGTATTCTGCATCCTGATCATTGCTAAATCACCCTTTTTCTTTCTAGTTTGACTTCTTTTCCACGGGCTCCAGATCACACTTTGAAACTATCACTGTTAATTATTTTCACAGAAGACCACAGATAAATTGTAGGGGTCATGGCAAGAGGTCCTTAGAAGTAAGCCACACAAGGGACACTTACACAATAAATAAGTAAGGCTGGGCCCACCTGTGCTAGAATCACACCTTAGGCATGACTATTTGCTCAAAGTAACAGGGGAGACATTGGAAGAAAGATTAGGAGCAATTCAGAATGGCTTTAGTGCTCCTGAAGGATGCCCAGTTCTAAGGCGGGGTAAAAATATTCTAAAATAAATACAGTGGTACCTTGTATAAAGGAATTAATTCATTCCAAATGAAATTCAGTTAATCAAGTTTTCAATAGGAATGCACTGAAAAGAGAGTAATCCCTAATTGCGACCATTTTTATGTTGCACGGATTCACCCCATAGTCGATTCTGTAAAGCAAATTTCCCCTATCTCTGGATTTTTTATGTTGCACAGATTTTATGTTATACAAACTCTTTGTTATACGAGGGTCCACACTGTAATAATAAATAAAAGCCTTCACACCTTATTTCAGTTGGTCTCATCTAGATTGAATCAGCCAGCCAGCAACTACTGTAATTATTCCTGCCAATGATCAGATCAAGAGTGTAATGGTCACTCAAAGGCATAAGGAAGTATAAACCTTTTCCCATCATAGAGGATAAGCCACCTACCTGATTATTGCCAGAACCTCCATCTGCTTTCCATTGAGGTACTATGATTTCATGGTACATCTGGGTGGGGCTTTCCTCCTTGATCCCTGGGAAAACATGAGCAAATAGTTCAAAGTCTCAATACGAACTCAGAAATAGTCATCAGAGAACCTCTGACCCTGTTAAATCATCCATGCTTTAAAGTGCCCTGGGTACATCTCATGGGCCTATGGCCAATCTGTAACTTCCTTCACATCAGCCATCTCCAGCTGGGGAAGGGGGGGTCTTCCAGATGTTTTTCATGAAAACTCTCAGCCTTCCCGACCACTGGTCATATTAGCAGGGATGGATGAGCACATGGCCCATGACCCGAACTGCATGGTACAATCAAATTGCACCATGCAGGCTGGAAGGATATAACACCTGGCACCTGCCACAATGGGTAACTTTGTATGTTACACTAACTTGAACTGGATTTCTACCAATGTATCATCCCAACGGCACACATGTGGCACTCCAAATTAAAGTCATCCAGAGGTTCTGTCATGTTTGCTGGGGATAGTGTGAGTCAACATAAAAGATATAACAATTGATCATTTTAGTTTGATTTTACTGTGCTGATTATGTGATGTGATGCTTTTTTTATGTTGTGAACTGCCCAGAGTGACCATTGTCAGATGAGTGGTATAGGAATTAATTAAGTAATTAAGAAAGTTCAGATTCCTCTGAAAGAAACCTCAGATCCCAGTTAGGCACCCTTGTTTCCTATAAGCAAGCCAACAAGTCTTCTGCCTCCAGACACTCTATTGCTACTCTCCATCAAGTTATTCATCAATATTTTCAATATGCTAGGAATTCTTTTGGGATTTGTAAACCACTTTCCTGAAGACTTGCAAATTGTTCAATACTACAGTAAGGGTGGTGATGACCAAAACAAAATCCAATATTTAATTTCTTAACTGGGATTGTAGTGTTTTGTTAATTCTTCTTCTTTATTCCCCTATGTTTAAACTTTTGTTTCTGCCCCACATATGCAGTCTGTGTGCCAAGATCTGGAATTTTGAGTGAATAGAATGTTGAAATAATTTGGGGGCAGGTATAGAAAAAGTAGCCCTGAAAAAGAAAGTACTGTGCTTTAAAATTGAAGCTTGAACAATAGTTCACTAAAGTCATTGCAAAACAATTAGCTAACTCTTCAGTGAGCAACATCATTGTACTGTATTACAATATTACTAACTAGAGATGGGTATGACTTGAGTTGTCCCACTTCATCACAGGTACCACCACACACTCTTCCCCCACCCTCTAGGTGGCTGGTCTCTACTCACTTGCTGGCATCTATTGGTTGGGGCATCCAGCTTGTGTGGCTGGCTAGTCCAGACAACAGCAGGGACCTTCCTTCCCAACCTCCTGTGGCAGCTGCCCACTCAATGGCTGTAGGGAAAAAATCCCTATCCCCATTCCTCATTTGAGTGAGCAGCTGCTGGGGAAGGTGGGGAAGGAAAATCCCTGCTCCTGCCTGGACTGGCCTCCTGCATGAGGAGGAGGAGGATCTAGACAGCACACACCAACAAGCCAGTGGGCAGATCCATAGTGCCACACACATGAATTTGGATGAACTAGGATGACTTGAGCCATGCCCATCTCTATTCCTAACTGATCAACATATTTTATAAATGGTAACAAAGCATAAACCAAAGATACAGGATTTAAGAGTTGCAATTTCTTTAGCTATCATAGTCCGGCTTTACAAGACTCTGGTTTTGGAGTATTGTGGTACTCAAGGACTTATGTGTTTTAGATGCTTTATGTTACAGGCTTTTGTTCCTCCAAGTTCCTTTGCAAGTTAAGAATGTTTGTTCCTATAAGAGCAGCATGCCAGATTTATAGTTAAAAGCCCTTGGAATTACAGAAAGTTCGGGGATAATAGCATTTCTTAGATTTTATTTTCCTGGGTGCATTATACTCTTTATAACGTGCAGCTTCTGGTGAAGAGATTGTTTACATTTCTAGGTTAAAGGCAACCACTGAAAGGATTATAAATATAGTCAGGCAGGACGTGCACATATATTCAACACAGGACAGCAACACAACTCAGTGTCATGCCAAACACACTGGATACTGTACCAACAACAATCATGTAGCAACAACAACAGAAATACTGTCTTCATTTGCAGAAGACAGCAATATCACATGTGTACACATTTCAACAACATGTGTAGATAGACCTGCCTCACAAAAATCTTTAGGTCCCAGCATGACATTTTTCTAGATATGGTCCTAGTGCTAGCTATGATATATTAAGGACTAAAGAATAAGATAAGTGTCATAAGATCAATGTCACAGAGTAGAGGTCAAAATAGAAGCGGCCCAGATCAGGTTCTTAAAGATGAAGAATGTATTATCCAAAAACCAAACGGACCAGACACCACAAAGCAAAACTAAAAACTAAAAACTTACACATTTAAAATTGGCTTTTAGAATGCACATTGTATAGCAAAAGCAAAGCAAAGTGTTCTGCTTATATACCACCCCATACCACTTCAAGTAGTCTCTGGGCAGTTTACAGTTTTAATTACAATATGCACTGTATATTCTCCATTCTTCAGCATGTCAAGGAATCAGAATCACAGGCTTCAACAGAGACAACTGTAACAAAGGTGGCAAGCATCTGAAATGCAGTTTTGTTGCAGAATCGAGAGCTTCTTGCATTGAGAGGTTGGTTATATGAGGAAGTACTAAAATGAATGAACAAAATACCAGGACATCACAAAACATGTAAACTGAGTAAAGTTGGAATACTTCGGTACATAATGGGAGCCAAGAAGTATAGACTGTTGAACAGTGCTCTTTCAATGTAAAATGAACTAGAAAGAAAATTCAGTTTGCAGGGAAGTAAAGAGTTGATTGTCTAAACAGCATAGAGGACTGGGTTAGATTCCCTTCCCCCCATGCATTTACTAATACTCTCCTCTTCCTCCACAACAATATTCAGAGATAACTCATCCTCATTTATATCATCAAAAGAACCCTGTAAGGTAGATCTGACCAAGAGGCCATGGCTACTCAAAAGTGACCCAACAAGTGTAATATGTGAATGGGAATTTGAACCCAAGTCCCCCATGCTTTAATCTCTACCTCTCTCTTTCTGTCTCTCCTACATAGCGTGATGACAGGCTTGGGCCATATGATTAACTTGCAATAGAAGGCTTCTACATTCAGCCCCAATAGTGAAGCTTCAGCTCCAATTACAAGTCTACCAAATATCCCTGTTGGTGTTGCTGACACAGGATTCTGTGTCAAATCCCTCTTTTGCCATGTTATAACCTATTGGTACTGCTCTTAGGAAGAGGGTTTCACCCTTGAAATATTAGCAATGTTTTTGTGAATTTTCTAGTAGGCTAAAAGTATCACCTGTTCCACTTTTGTATTAGTATTCTGTGTGTGTTTTAAGAGGAGAGCAAATATCTCCATTCCTGTGTCTATAAGAGCCTCCCCTGCCTACCTGCCTCCCCTATGTGTTTTCATAAACAACAGTGTCATTCTGAATTAAAACTTCTTGGTTAGCAGAATAAACAACCACAAGGAAAAGAGGAAAGCAACTTTCCTACCCCCCTTACACACTTGTTAGCCTTGTGCTACATTTGAGGCATTGGCAAAACCAAAACAAAAAAGAGATCTTGTAATCCTGGTCTTTTTACCATAGGCTTCTAGTGAAATTTGTTTAATACCAAGTCTCTGAAAGAGAAACACACTCACAGCATCACACGTGCAGGATAGTCCTGATAGCTCATACATTAGGCCTCCTTGGGCTGCTCCCCTTCCACTATGCCAGAGAGAGAGAGAGAGAGAGAGAGAGAGAGAGAGAGAGAGAGAAAGCAAGCAAGAAAGCAAGAAAGCAAGCAAGCAAGCAAGCAAGCAAGCAAGCAAGCAAGCAAGCAAGCAAGAAAGAAAGAAAGAAAGAAAGAAAGAAAGAAAGAAAGAAAGAAAGAAAGAAAGAAAGAAAGAAAGAAAGAAAGAAAGGCTTCCTTGCCTGGGAGGCAAAGGATTACCTGCCCACCCTGACGCCTCAACTGGAACCTGCCGCAGGCAAAGTAAGACAATGGACACAGAAAGAAGCAAGTCTCCTTCCAAAGCACAGGGCAGGATGCCTCCCATATTCCGCTGGTGGAAAAAGATGCTTCAGAGAGATGCAGCGTTCATCCTTTCCAATGGCCCAGCGGTCTGCTGCTGCTGCTGCTGTTTCTTCAGCGTCGTCCGCATTTAACCTGATGCAAAGAAAGCCTGGGATTTTGCAAGGATGTGTGTGCTTGTTTTTTTTAAAAAAGCTGCTTTCATTCATGAGCCTCCCCAGGCAAGCCTTCAAGACCCGCCTATTTACGGAAGTCATCCTTCCCCGCCAGATGTGCACTGGTGACGTCGCGGCAGGAGCCAACGCAGGATCCCGCCGACCGTTCGCCTCTGGTGTGGTCCCTTTAAGGAAACAGAGCGGGCCACCCCGAGAAAATGCGCCCACCGGTTTCCATGCAAGCCCACCTGCCGCCGTAGAAAAGCGCATCTCGTCCTTTATTATTATTATTATTATTATTATTATTATTATTATTATTATTATTATTATTATTATTATTATTATTATTATTATTATTATTATTAAATTCTCCAACCAAATCGGCGCGCGAGGTGGCGCTTACAGGTCCCGCAACATCCATCCCCTCGAGAATAATATTAATAATAATACCTTTATTGTCAATGTTTATTGTCAATCTGAGCCCTTCGGATTCCGAACCCCGGAGGTGTGGGTCCCCTTAACCCCGCGTTTGCTCTGCTTGTTTCGCAAACAAACGCAAGGGGTTTGTGTGCGTCTTCCTCGGAAGCGCAAGGAACAATAACGGGAAAGAGGTCCTGCTCCGTCGCCAGCCTTCGTCCACCAGTCGCGCTTCCAGCCGCTGAATCGGGAGCGACTCTTGAGTTGGATGCCCGCGGTGGATCCGGGTTCTTCAGCAGTGAATCTCGGGCGGCTTAAAGAAGCGATGGAGAAACATTTCCGACTCCCAAGCGAATGAACCGGGCCATACCAACATCCCTTCCCCCTCCTCCTGGGTTTAAAAAAAAAAGGAAATGGAAGCCAGCTAGGGTTCGATGGCAATTGTGTGTGGATGTTTGTGTTTGGAAGGAACTGCAGCTCGGTTTGGTACCAGTAGCACTCGGCCTCTTGGATTCCAGCTGCTTCCCTTCTCCTGTGCCTGGCTTCGTTTGTTAAAGAAGCAAGACAGATCCCGCAAGACTCAGCGTCAGCTATGCCTATTCCTATAAGCAAGCATTCATCAAAATCAAACGCTTCCGTGCACCACACCACACCGCCACTGAGGCTTCACTTGGTCTTAGGGCCCCCTCTTTAGACGGCCCTCTGTATTACTTCATCTAATAGTCTTGGTTGGAAGGTGCCACATGTTTTTTGTCTTATTATGGGTGAAGCACAGGATCTGAACTGAACAATTTAGCCTTTGGTACCATTTCAGTTGTAAAGGCTCCATCTTAAGGAATCCCGGGACTTGTTTGGATAACTTAAAATGCTCGGGGCAGTGCATTAGAGAGTTCAGGCAGAAAACTGAGAGCCCCTGGCCTAATTACAGATTGCAGGATTCTTAAGGATGGGCTTCTGCAGTGCTGTAACTAGCTGTTTCAGGACCCAGATCCAAGTGGCACTGTCTCCCATCCATTTCAGTTTCAGGTGTAGGATATTTTGGGGCCCACAGAAGTCCATTATCATTGCCTGAGGGTCCTGGGGAGTTCACACCCACAAAATCTGATGGAAAAGTCTCCGGAAACCTTGAGGGGTCCAAAATGCAGCAGCCAGATTGCTGGGGAGGCTTACAGCAATCCATTACACCCCTGCTAAAGCAGTGGCTGCCAATCAGCTATTGAGCACAATTCAAAGTGCTGGTTTTACCCTACAAAGCACTAAATGGTGTGGGTCCAATTTACCTCAAAGATCAAATCTTGAAGTACAAACTAGATCGGGTGCTAAGGTCATCAGGAGAGGCCTTTCTCTCCATCCGCCACATTTACAGGTGTGTCTCAGAAGAACACATGAAAGGGCCTTCTCTGTTGCTGCTCCCGGACTTTGGAACTCCCTCCCGCTGGAGGCTAGGACTGCCCCATCTTTGCTGTCTTTCCAGAAGTGGGAAAAGACCTTCCTCTTCAGACAAGCTTTTCCTGAATGATGGACTACCTATGAAGTGACTTTTGTATGGATTACCATGTGACTGCATTGACTGATTTCATAAGATCACCTGTGTTATCCATGTTAGTTTCTGTCCCTCATAATGGATTTTTTCTTTTAACTGTCTGTGTGCTCTTTTTAGCTTTAATGATGCCTTTTAATGCCTTTTCTAATTCCGTGTTCTTAAAGTTAAATATGTCTTAAATGTTCTGGGCTCTATATTTCCCCCCATTATTGTAGGCCACCTTGGGTCCTTTTTCAAGGAGAAAGGTGGGGTAAAAATGTTAAATATAAATGAATAAACAACGTTTCCCCATCTCTTTTAACTGTTTACTTCACCTAACTAGATTTTCCCAGAAACCTCATATTGTGAAAGAGCTACTGGCAAAATCGATAGTCCGTGTATAGCTGTCTCTACTCAGATTTTAGTCTTAATCTACTCAGTGGAATATATTCCTAAATCCCAGGTAAGTGCTTTTAGGATTGCAGCCTTTGGCAGTCAACAGTGAGCATAGTGTACTAGGAAAGTGAGCAATAGAAAAGTGAGGGGTCTGGAATAGTTAGGAAGTTGCCCTCTGTGGAGATTACCTTGATTGTTTTAGTTCTCTGTACAACTTTCAAACCTTGACACTTGGAATTGCAGGCCAACAGCTGGAGGGTCTGCAGTATTTGCCCAGCCCTCAGTCACTCCTCTTCCTACAAAAAAGTGCAGGGAGGAGGCATACATTTGGTTGTGCCTGATCCGTGGATTTATCTTGTGTGTGTTCAAGCTTTACATAGGAATATCACAGTGCATTTCAAGGCTATTTAGCCCCGCTATTTCCATCTGTTTTGTTCCTATAAATATATGTCTGAGAAGTCTGAGAAAATTACTTTGTGGAACTGTAGCATAGGGGACATGCAGAAAGTAACTTCTCTGAACCATTTAGTGCTCTTACATTTGGCAGAATAGTCCCTGGCCCATAAAAGCATGCACTGCTCAAAATTAGATGTCTTTAGGTGCCTCTCGACTCTGCTGATTTGGTAAATAATGTTCTTCTTTCCATTTGAGAGTTCAGATGGATGGTATCTGCAGGGCAATGATTTAGGTTGTATGTCTTCAGGCATTTTCTTGTGACTTATAATGAATCAGCCACAGTCCTTGGCTATGTGTAATGAAGTGCCCTTCTTTTTCAGGACTTGGGAACTTTACGATGTACACAATGTGGTCCCAGTTTTATGTCCTTCGCGACCAACAGCTGCTACAAACCACTGGAATGTGCATAACTAGAGTTCTTTGAGTGGTCATCTCTGATTCATACACTTGAATTTCTCTGCACCTGCATGGAGACTTTTGGAACAAGAGCTAGTTATGCCACACTTTCTCTACTGCACATGCGTCACAACCTGTAGCTCATCCTCAGCTCCACCATCTGTCGTTGACTGGAAATGGGCATTTGTTAGCTGACTGAGGGGAGGACGGGTGGTTTATGTGAATTCATGGGTGGCCACTCAAAGAACTCTAGTTAAAGGGAAGCAACCTGACTTAAACCAGATTTGAAGGAAGGTCTATGGGAGGTAAGAACGTATTATAACAGCAGCCAGAATTGTCTTGGCAAAAGACTGGAAAGAGTCAGAAATACCAAAAGAACAAGAATTGATAACTAAAATCATTGAAACTGCAGAAATTGACAAATTGTCAGAATGGCTATAGGTATCACGGAAAGTGAAACCAGGAATGTTGGGAAAACGTTTTATATGTGGTTACAAAAATGGCAAAGTAATTGAGTGTAAAATATTATGATATTCAGAAACTGGTTTTTTTTGTAAGCATGAATAGAATTGTATATATTTGAACCATGACTTTGATACTGTTAAGTGTTCTGCCAAACCTGTATCCCCTTATTTTCCTGTATCCCAGTTTACCCTTCCCTATCGGTCCCTTACCTGTAAAAATATTTTTTTAAAAAATAACTACAGTTGTAGGTGATTTGAGAAGGGAACATGTCAATTGCCTTTCAGTTTAATTTACTTTTTGGGGTGTCTAAATGACCCTCCCTTCATGTCTCCTCTCCCCTCAATACACCTATCAGTGGAAGGCCTGTCCTCCATGGGTCCCTCAGCCCACCCTCAGACTGGTTCTCCTCCCTCACCTTTTTGCCTCTCTTGCCTTCCTCCTCCATGACTCAGGTAGATTCCAGAGGCATCATGCTGCCCTTCACTATGCTGCTATCACTTGACCCAGAAGAGCGGGACAAGCAGGCAGAGCACAAAGCAGAGCTGCTACCATGGTGGTAATGATTTTTCAGTCCTGCTGTCATCCTGGGCCTCAGGATTTGCAGGGTGCACCACATGCTCACCACATTCAGACCTCTTTCAGCTGGACTGACCCATGGGTCCAAAAGAATGAAATGAGACCTCCAAAAGTGGATGCAGAGGAGCAAATAAAAAGAGTGATCGTGATTCTTTCAGTGGTTAGGAGTGATGCACATGCATAAAAGGAAAATCCACCCAAAAGGATATATTATTAAGAACTCGAGGTTGCTTGCAAGACCAGACCAGATTAAAAATATCTATCTCTTGACGATGCTGATGAAAATAAAACAGTATTGTGTGTTCCATATCTAATGTAATAAATGTAAAAACAATTCCAACTGAAAATAACCACAGTGACCTCCCAGAAAACACTTTGTGATCCCCAGGTTGGGAACCAGTGCTCTAGAATGTTCTTAAGGTCTCTGCACATGCAGAGGGACACCAGAATGTGTGATTCATGGAGACCATGAAGAATTTATTTTTACCAGTGCCCGTTTACAGACTAATGTTTATTTATTGTTTCTTTGAACTAGTAAACCTATGATTTGCCTCAGACCAGGAAAGGAGATAATTGCTTCAAGTGAGCAGGAATGAGGAGGACCATATGAGCCCAAGGGTACAGGAAGGCTCATTGAAACACCACTGAAGCATAGTTTGGCATTATCTCTTGACCTATCAATCGGGATTTAATGAAATATTTGCTAACCAAAGCTGCCGTTTTCACAAAGCAAGACAAGGCAAACGTGAGAACCCACATTGTAGGAACAGCTGTGCGTTTTACTTTAGAGACTTAGCTAAAAACACATTTGCCCACACAAATTCTTGAAGATCAGTGTTCATCCAGAATCCCATTTAGGAGCTAAGGCAGCGATGGCAAACCTGTGGCACGGGTGCCAAAGGTGGTACTTGGAGCCCTTTCTGTGGGCACCCGACATCACCCCTTCATAGCTACCTGTATACGGGTTAAATTACTGTATTGGCACTTTGCAAAAAAAATAACAAAATAAAATTCTGGGTTTCAAATTGCAGTTTGGGCACTCAGTCTCTAAAAGGTTCACCATCACTGAGCTAAGGCATACTTGAGCTATTAACAACACATTCCCTTAAAACCACTATTAATGTTACACTAAAATGGAAGCAGAAGATCTGGTGGCTGCAGTTTTCAATATACTAACACTGGCCTTCAACTATCTTTACTATGCTCTGCTGGTGAAACAATGTGTGTGAAATGCCCGGTGTTTAATATGTTGTCTGCTATAACCTAAAAAGAGACAGATAGAACATTTGCAGCATTTATGTTGAGATTCTGTTACTTAACATTAAAGAAAGCTCCAGTAAAGTATGAACATTTCATTGTTATTGCTTTTCAGATTTTCTTCTATTCTAAAAGTGACTTGTACCTTATGGTAAGGACACCGAAAATGGTTTTTCAAAATTATAAATTGAGCCTATACATATGGTGGTACAGTATAATATCTGCTCAACCTTTTGAATATAAATCTCAGGAACACAAGAGGCACTTATACAGCATACAGCGGCTGGTCCATTAAGCTCAATATTATCATCTGTGTCTCCCGATAATCCTTTTCTTTTCTGAAGATATATAAATTATTTGGTGGTCTCCCATACAAGTAACTAACAGGAGCTTCAGCTTCCCAAGTTATGTAAGACGGCTCTCTTTAGGGTGGCATGGCTGGAAACCTACTCTAAATGTTCTTTCTTTGAAATTAATATCAGCAGGGTGGGGGGAAATGGACAACATAGTTTCACTTAAATACAGGATATAAGGAAGATACTAAGCTGATAATTCTTTTTCGCAATATACAGAACTAACTACATACAGTTTGTGTGACTTTATTGTAATATAACAAAAATCGAACAAATGTATGAGCAAACCCCCCCCCCCAAAAAAAGCTAAAGGAAAAATTGGGAGACAATGTTTGCGTGTGTTAACATGAACAAATAATTTGGTAACGTTTCATCTACTGTGACAATTCTTTTCCAAATACTCTAAAATGTCTGAGAAATTAATTATATTCTGAAACAGAATCATAGCGTGCTTGTATACAACACACTGCTAGATTCACCATTACTTATCCTCAGAAACATGAACAGTCCTCATTTATAAGGGTTGAAATACAATATCCTCTGGCGTAGGAATACTATAAAAGAGGCTGTAAACTTAAAGAAGTATGTAACAATTTTAGCATAAATATTAATTAAATGCTGAAACAAATTTATATAATTTTGTTGTAAAAAATTAACAATTTGGACCAATGGTGAAATTTTAAAATCCTGAAAACTTTCTTCCATCTGAAGAGGAACCAAATGTGTGTGTTCTGTGCACAAAAAAAGAAATATAAAATTTTCCTTTCTTCAATAAATATGTAGATCAGAAAGAAACCCCCATCATATCACCCAGATGTACATGCAACAGGAAAGCAAAGGCTGCTTCTCTTAAGAACCTAATACTATACTTCTTAGGAATAGGTTTGGAGTAGGAGCAGAACAGGCTTAGAGAAGCCTGGTGTACAAATTCCACACATATCTGTTGCTCTGGTAGAACACTAACGTAAAACATATTGGACTGTACCCTGGCTCCATGGATTGTAATCCTTCATTTGGATAACCCTGGAAAACTGGTGCAGGCTTTTCAGCCATGCTGGATCTGTGTGGAATCAATAAGGTGCATGAAAAGTGCTCAGGATGTATTCCCCCCCCCACCCCGCGCGCATTCAGCTTAGGGGCAGAGCAGAAAGACAATAAATAAATCATACAGTTTTGACCATAACAGCACATACAATAAGATATAAATCTTGTGATTATCCAAGAAAATCTCCTGTACATTGTAAACACTAGAAAGTCACCCATATTTATAATGTGTTTTGACCACACTCACTGACATGGTGTTACAGGACCAACATGTTTTATTTTATGTTTTTAAAAATATGCTAGGTACTGTCCTTTGCTTTTTAAAATTCACAAATCTCTCAACACCTTTCCTTCTTCCTCATCCTCACTGTCCGTCACATTGACTTGCTGTACGCTAGAAGGGGTGGACGGGGTGGCTGTAAAAACGTTCTCAAGGGCTCCAATGTCCAGCTGTGGCATTGGGTTCAAGTATTCATCCTCATTCTGACTTGGGTTGCTGTAATAAGATGTCCCTTCCAAGCTTTCGCAGCTATGGGAGTCTTCGTTATGCGCATGCTCGTCAGGATACTCCCGAAAAGGATAGTCTCTGTTCAAAGCTGAAAACATAGCCTCGTGCTTTTGATACTGGTCTTCATAAAAGCCAAGGCATTCAGGCATGGAGCTGGGGAAGTTCCCATAGCCGAACGGTGGACGGCTGTATGGACAGGTGCTGCAACAGACAAAAGAGCTTTTAACATCAAGGCTTTGCCATAGGATTGAACTAATGTATAGGGCTTTTTTTAAATCTAGTCTAGAAGGTCTGGGCTAGTGGGAGGACTATTTGTTAACAACCACTCCATATACTCACTCACACACACACACACACACACACACACACACACACA